>JAPMOR010049946.1:0-17269 GCA_026543865.1 Argiope aurantia | reverse complement strand
AAAAACAGAGATAATAATAGAAATGAGTTTCATCTGTTATTATCTCTAATCATAACAGAAATGTATAATTTAGTTTAAATTTCTTCCATATAGATCAAAGTGTTTTATTGCCTCATCTTTGTCCCAGATATACATATTAACATTATTCAAAAATGTGTTTTTTGAATTCAGGGAGATCTAAAGCAAAGAAATTCGTCAAAATTTCGAATTCGAATTTTTTGGCGATTACTATACTTTCTTTTTACTACATACGAGAAAGTAAAAATGAGTAAAAACCGAGATAAATATTATTGCATAAAGGTATTTTGAATTTATTTTTGTCTCCAAAATTTATTATTTTTAGAGAATTTCACAATACTTTTTAGTGACAGTGTATTCTTTTCAGTGATGCAAATCAGTTGAAGCTAGACCATAGCTTTTTTTTATATTTTTCCTTTTCTTGTAGAAAAATCTCCCCATCTATTATAAGTAGTGAAATATTGAAAGCTGTCAGATCTTAAGGAAATTTCTTATAGATTAAAGTCGCACATTACTTTTAGGTATAAAAGTATCCAGAAAAAAAAGATTAAAATATTTTGTTGTTTAAAAATTTTTTTAGAGTGCTACATTATATGAAAAATAAATTTTTTGGTAGCTCATATATTTTGCATAAAAAAGTATAAAACTTTTTAAATAAAAAATAAATTGCAGATTCTTTTATAATAAGGAGCCAATCACAAATTTCTAAACTTCTATTTTATGATTGAAAATTGCACCATAACGTTAGTAGTTTATCGTGCAGATTTAAGCCAACTATAAAGTATTCCAAAATAAAGAACTGGTAGTTTAATAATTAGTTTTGAAAACAGAAAAACAGCATTAGAGAATTTTCTACAGTATATTGTGGGAACAGCTGCAGCTGCAAATTCGTATTTTGGTTTAGGTTTCCTCTTAATCATTGCGTGCAATTTTTCGTGAATATGTAACAGCAAATAGGATTATGAACAGAAAGATTCTCACAACAAATGAGAATAATTAAATAATTAAAAGTATTTGCATGGAAATAAGGGATAATTTACCTGAATATTTCAAACTCCTAAGTTTTAAATGTTTTAATTAATATTTTTATTGTTAATATTATTTCATCATCTTCAAGATGTGTTTTGCAAGAAATTCTAAACAATATTTATACAAGCAAATGAAAATTATGCCTAAAATTATCATGATATTATCGCCCCCCTCCCTTAATATCATTTTAGAACATGAAAAAAAAAAGAAAAGGTTGTGTAAAGCACCGATAATACCTGAAATTGAAAAATCAGAAATTGTTAAATTTTGACTTATTTTATGCAGTTAAAATGAGTTAATTTTAAACGAAAGGTACTGCCCCAAATATTTTTTATTTTCTAATGTGGATTTTATAGGACTTTTTTAACTGAGTTTGTACAATTTCTCGAATGCTATAAAGCAATTTTCAAGCATTTTCAGATTACGCTGTTATGAAGGGAATTTAGACGCTCTCCAAACTGATATTACCAGTTAACTGTTTCGACTTCTTTGGAAAATACGTATCTAAATTGTTTCACAAATTTTAGCAATGACGAGTGAACTCATCAAACACCGAATACGTGTAATATGAAATTATATTGTAATGAAATGACATTTATTTTTTATTTAAATAATCAGATTTATATATTTACTTAAACAAACATACATTTTTTGCATATGAACGAAAATAAACATAAAAAATTAATTTTTTTAAAAAAAATTTGGTGTTAGAGAATGGTATTGAGCAAAGCATGGTATAACTCATAATAATCTTTTATTTATTCTGATTTCGACTTGACCTCAAAACATTTTAAACATTTTGAAATTTACGAATATGTTTAGGTTTTTATTAAAAATGTAATTCAAACTACAAATTGACAGTATTTATTACTCCTGACGTATAAACTCGTTAAAACGAAAATGTTGTACTTTTTCTATGACGAGTATACTCGTGAAAAGAAGTTAATTGAATAAAATTGGGGTTAGCAGAGTCAATCCATGGAACGAATATGAAAAATAAAACAATATCTGACAATTGTTAGTTTGGATCCATTTTTATTAAAAGAAGTGAACAATGGTCAGTGGACGATCAAAGGAATTTGAAAATGAACTATTGTGATCTAAAACCTCAATTAACATTTGATGATGCACATTTTAGACCAGGATTATACGTCGATGTTGCACAAAGCTGTAAATGTTGAACATAAGTACAGGGTGGGCATAAAATAAGTAAATTGCAGTGAAGACAATGCTTGGACTCAAAATGGAGCACGGCAATTTCTTATTTCAGTATAAATCTTTTTACGACAGCATTTCGGTACTGAGACAGTTATCAGTTCATATTTTCAAACGAAATGGCTGCCCAGTTCCTCGGACATTACCTCATCTCATTTTTTGCTGTGGGGGTACATGGAATCCATAGTGTACGTTGGTGGCGTTTCAATTCTACATGTCTTGAAACAAAACATAAGACGGGTTGTTACGAACATCGAAACTCACAGTTTATAAACAGCAATAGAGAACATTATACACCGTACGCAATAAGTTGTACAGAGGAAAGGTCAGCATATTGAAAATGTTACAAGAAATCCACTGGACCCTAACGTTGATGAATAAAAGATTTTTTTTTCTGTGAGTTTCATAAATTTGTACTCTCACAGCGACAATATTTCCCCTATCGACAACTTATGGTACTAATTTTTTTTTGTCGCTGAATTTATCTTTCATGCCTTTCACAGTCCGTATATGAAATGTGGCTTCATTTCGTTCGTTCGTTTTAGCTACAGATGCCGCCAAACAGAGAAAGTTATTTTATGACCACCCTGTATCTGTGTATTCATGTGCAAGAGTCTACAGAAACACATGTAAAACATTTCCTAATTTCTTGTGATATAGGAATTACTAGACGAATATGGGAATAATTTATCAAATAAATTCACCATAAACAACAACAACATTGTGATTATCGTATTTTAGCAATCGATAGCTCAAGAAAATCGAAATATATAATAATTTCAAAATGGTTATCTGATAAACGGAAACACCTGGCGCTTTGCTTCATTTACAAGTAATAAAAGCATAAACCACTGAATAACAAACGGCCACAATGGTTACAATCAATAGCATACAATTATGCACAGACTCACCAGCAAACACAATCTATTTAACCAATCCACTTGGATGGGAAGAAAGGATTAGGATAGCATTAAAAATGTATATCTCTTCCCTCTAAAGCCATTTGCGTAAGTGAAAAGAGACGAATTGATTGTGAATTCGAAGAAAAGCCCTTTTCCTAAAGTATCGAGTAAACACCCAGCGTGCAGAGGCTGTGCCTCGCATTTGTCAATAATATGTCATTGGGTCTTCGACAAGGATGGCCCGGTTGCTCAGAAGCATTATCTTTTCAATCGTCGTGTATTCTGGAGAGACTGACTGTGTAATTAGGATAAAAGCATTCGACGAATTCCGGTCGATTTTTTTCGATCAACACTTGTGTTTGGTTTTGTTGTTCTTTTTGTTCTGTATTTTTTTTTAACCGCAACTTTTTCTCCACAAGTGAAAGCAATTTTCCAAAGAAGCAACATTCAGCTGGATTGAAATGGGTCACGTGTGTTGACACAAAAGCTGTATGGTTCGGAATCGTCTGGGAATGTCAGTTCTATTATGAGCTCTGTTTTACATGATAAAGTTTTATCTCAAAAATTGTCGAGCATTCTAAGAAGTTCTGTGTTTGTATGCTCTGATATTTCATGCATTTAAAAAATGCATTTTATATCAAATATGTTTATGAAACATTTTATATCAAAATGTTTTATAGATGAGTTTTACAATTGAAACGAAATGTCACTTCTATGATGAGCTCTGTTTTACATGATAGAGTTTTATATCTAAATTGTTGTGCAGTCTAAGGAGTTCTGCATTCGTATGTTCTGATATGGCATGCATTTAAAAAAAACAGGTTATATCAAATAATTCATGAAACATTTTAAACCAAAATGTTTTATAGATGAGTCTTACAGTTGAAACGATGCAAAATAGAAACGGAATTCTATAAAACGGCCTACTTTGAAATGATTTTTGCAGCTTACAGTTTGCAGAAAATGTTCCAGCCTAAAAATATTAACATGTTAAAATATGTTTTTGCTTACATCTTCCTCAGAAATATGCACCTACTTAAAATCTATTTCATTTCAATAGCTACACTGATGAGGATTTTTTTTCTTGAGTCAGTTTTGAAATACAACAGACCGAATTTCTAATCTTTACAAGAATAATCTTCTCCATATGGCACATTATCTATAATTATAAATACATTAAAAACCATTTTCTGATTGATAATGAAGAAATTTTCTATAATATAATAATGTAAGATGAGAATATTAATAAAAAAAGTCTTTTCCACAGAAAGATAGCAATTGGTACAGAATAAACATTTCCTTATCTGTACAAATTGGTGGTGGGTTAATACAAAGATTTTTCCTTCCACTGATTTGGTCTAAAATTTGACACGCATTTACTCTTTAGGTATTAAAACTGTATACTAAATTTTATCCAGCTAGCTCTTTATGTTTTGTAGTTATCTTTTTTGCCTACTCTCAGATATATTTCCTGGAAATGAATTTCATTCAAATCATATACAAATTTAGTCTTAAGCCCACACAACGAATTTCATTCGCCTACCATAAAACCTTTTAGGATTATTTTGTTCACAAACAGACATACGTATATAACAAAAAATTAATGTACTATTTGGATTCAGGGTGGTCAGGAACATATAGATGCGCCAAAGTTTCCAATTCGAATATTCTAACGATAACAATACTTTATGTGTTTCGCATACGAGAAAATAACAAAGGTTTTAATTTTAATAATGCCGTCTTATTTGACGAGCATTTTTTTTTTGAATTTCGACAGTTTTTTTTTTCGTTTTAAATTTCTTTTATTGTATAATTTTCAACGATTTCGACAATTTTTTTTGTTTAAAATTTTTTTTTATTTTATAATTTTTAGCCATTTCGACAATTAAAAAATTTTTGTGTGTAATTTTTAATGATTTCATTGTTATATTAAAATACAAACTGTTTCCTTTATTTCATCAAATATTTAATCATGTGGTTGCTTTCCATTGTTGAAAGCTAAAGGTAGAACCTTTTTATTATCGGCCCAGTTTACATTAAGATAAGAAGTTGAAGTTGCAATAATGCAAAAGACAACATTCAATTAGAGATAGAGTACTTGAGCAATCACTTTTTTAATGAGCGAATAATTTCATAAGAATCGACTACCTTAGGAAGGCCCATGTACATAATAAACAGAAACAGTTAAAGAGTATTCACGGTTAAATTATTAGAATGACAAAGTTTTAATATGCTCCACAATTTGATGCTTGTATATACTTTGTTGATGGATTGTAAACTTCAAGTTACACATGAGATATTTACATGAAAGCAGACAATCAATATTTCTGTCATATCAGCTGGTCGCCAAAGTCGATTACATTACATTTTGACAATAACAGTGGCAATAATTAATTTCGTAATTTTATAAAATATCTATGCTCAACTGATTACATACACTATACGCACAATATAAATATTAATTCAACTGAATTTTATTAATATGCTGCATTTTGGCATCTGAAATTTAATTAAATTTCCTTTATTTTACAAAAAACGAATGGATTTTGATTCAAATCGACTAATTAAATTCGATTAATCGATTATTAAAATAGATTACTTAACTATAATATCAAACATTTTATTTTACAAGAAGTAAAATTTTATTTAATATTTCTGGATGGAAACAATTTCAAAATTATTTTGCCGTCTTTAATAAGCAATACTATAATTTTACGATATTTAATGTATTCAGGATCATTATTTCTAATTTACAAAATTCTATTAAATAGGAAAAGATTGAAATTAATTTTCATTACATAAAATCATTACGCGTAGTACTGAATAAGTGCTGCAAACGAAATGTTAAAGTTGCAATAATAGATAAAATATACGTACACCAAAGTGTTTTTTTAAAAGTTGGACAGTCTGGTAGTTAAAACGACATTAATGTCATTAATTGTGCAAAAAACGACACTTTAAAACATATTTTAACGCGATTACAAATCGGATATAAAAGTTTTGACCAATAAAGTCATTATAGAAACTTTCTGAATATTAAATTTTGTGTTTTTTATTAACTAATAGAATGTTATAGTTACGAGTTAAAAAAAAATTTTTTAAATAGTTTAGTAGCCTCTTCCATTATTTGTAAAAAGAAAGTTTAATGGATAAATTATTTTTTTATTTTTCTGTAGAATCCCCCCCTTTTTTTTCCATTAAAACAAGTTTTTAATGGAGTTTAAATTGAATATAAGTTTTTTATAAATAATATCATGATAAAAACTTTCCGAAAATTAATTTTTTGTGTTTGTTTTAATTAACAAAAAGCATTTCCAGTTTAGAATTTGAATAATTTAATAGATTTTTCTTAAAACAATGACAACCAGAAATTCATTTATGAAATCTACTTTATTATTTTAATACGGTTTCATCCTTTTATGTGCTTTTGTAGAGTCTAGAGTATTTTAATTTTAAATAATTAAAAAAATCACGTATTTTTTTATTTAGAAGTTTGGAAAGAAATTAGTTATTAGAAATTTAAAAAAAAGTTTTGTAATTTTGAATATTCTTTGCATATAAATATGCTTACTTAATAAAATCAACTCAAAATAATGCTATAATTATGCACATAAAAACAGAATAAATGGCTTGTATTAACTCATAATATTTATTCTTATCCTTTTTTATTATCTCCTCGTATAAGAAGGAGAAAAAAGTATTGTAACAATCGAAAAATTCGTCCTGGAGATTATGATGAATTTCCATGATTCAAAACATATTCAAAAGTGCTAGAAACACATTTTTTTGGAATTAGATCTAGCTGCCTATAAACATAATAACACAAAAATGATTGAATCTAGATTGATGAAATTCGGTATGTATCGTTATATTAAATTTGCGGATTAGAATGAAGTATAATACTTTGAAGAAAGTACATTTTGTCTGCTTGTCCAAGAGTAAGTGAACACCATAGCTGCAAAGCAATAAACAGCTAGATGTGTGCAATTTAGTCCACAGTTTTATCATCTAATGTATAGATGCGTATTGAATTTTAAACCAAGCCCTTCAGTGGGTTAATCTGTCTGTCTGTCTATCTGTCTATACATTCGTAAGTATGTAAACAAGATAATTCAGAAATGCAACTATTTGTAAAAAAAATTGATATACCATGTTATTAAAATTATAATTCTGTGTCAAATTTCAGTTTTCGATCATTCATAAAAAAGGAGTCCAAAATGCATACTCGGTATTTTGCACAATATAATGAGCTTTGAAACGTTCTTACTTGGGACTTTGAAAATAAAAATCTGAGCAATCGTGCCGTTTATAGCCTTGCCAGAGGTCTGCAGAAGAATAAAGCCTTTATTAGGGAGGATGTAAAGAAGTTTCGGGGAGGGGAGGGGGCTGTTTCGCAATTATTGAAAAATATATTCAATGGAATTTGAAAGTGAATTCCATAACGCATTTGAAGCATATCACATAAGCTTTAATTGACTCCAATACTACAGTAAAGATGAAATATTTACATTTTGACCTGATTTTAATATTATGAGAAAATTTTAACTAATTTATAAAGAATAAAATTTCTTGTCAGAATACGTGCTCATATTTTATTATACATGTATCAAAGTTTTTTTCCTAATTTCCTTAAGTTGGCAATGTTTGGAATGAAAGTATGAACAACGAATTCCCAAGTGAAATTTTAAATGGATATATGTATCATTAATTCGTTTCACAAGATTTATGCAGTAGTATATATTTATTGTAGACGAAAATAAGTACAACCTCATAGGATAACAAATTTAATTTAGGTGTTATGCTTTAGCAATTACATAAAGCATAATATTCGAATTCTTTTAATTTAATTTACTTTACATTCTCGCCCAATGCCAAAAAACTTCGATAAAAATGAAAAATAACATAATAAAGTCTATTTATAGGTTCATATATATTAATGCAAAAAATATTAATAAATGATACGAGAGGATTTAAACATTAAATAGTTCTGATGTAAAAAACTTACTTCTATGCCAAGAAGTGACGTAATATATATTCCGAATTAGCTTGAATAACAACTGAAATATGCTTTCTTAGTTTATTATCGTTTCCCCCCTTTTTTTTATCACTAAACTATTCACTACCAGTAAAAAAATTGAATACGCTAAATATATTTATTTCAGACCATACATCTTCGGAATTTTCGAAGACGTCCAAATGAATCCCATTTTTCAGCTAATTTATATTCAAACCGATGAAAAACATACGCCAAAAGTGATTGCACAGCAGAGACGCAGACGATTTTTCTCGTTGCCACATTAATGATGAGTAATTTAGCCGTCTCGCCGAATGGCAGAAGTGAAAGTGACTGTATTCATCTTTTTATTCTGGCGGAAGAAGCAAAAGCTATAAGCAGGTCGAACAAAGGACTTGAAGAGTTCCAGACAAGTGGAAGTGGTTTGAAGTATGAGAGAGCTATCATACAACTTCTTTCATGGATCATTTTTGATCCATTGGGAACTTTAACTTATTGAGAGGAGAATATTTAAAATAGTTCCCCGTTCTTTGCATTTTGAAATGTTGCTTGAGTAACAAAAGGATATTCAAGAAAATAGCATAAAAAGAAAATGAGGCTGAATGGTCCCAAATGTAAGCAACATTAAGTAAAGTTCTCATATTTTTTTTGAATAAAGACTGTTTTCATAAGTGCTGCCAGCTATAAATGTTTTGCTTCAAAATGTCAAACTATTGAAATTGGATTGATAGTTTTTTTATTGTATTATATACATCAAAATATAAGTTTGGAATGAAGGCTAACACATTAAACATTTTTTATAAGAAAGATATTTCATTAAAAAATGATATCTACACACAAATATTCAGAGTGATCATTACTATTTTTTCCCCATATGAAGATATAAATCATAGATTAATAAATATTAATAACTCATATATTAATGGTATCTCCAACAAGTCTGAGACATGAGATATTTCTAAGAAATAAAAATAGTTAGGCATTTTTCTATCTAATTTGTCGAATTTATTTACCATGAAAATAAGGCAAGTATGAAGGGTAATCGTTTGGGAAGAATTGTTTTTCCATTTACTTGATATGCACGATAAGAGTTTACAACAATGGTCTAAGAATAATTGCGTTATAACAACAGGCCACACTAATAGGACCTTCTTAAAACAAACTAATATTTTTTACATGCCAGATCATTTTTAACTTAGCATCTTAAATTTATTTGAAGTTAATTTTTTTTTTATTTTAGTAACTTTGTAAAAATGTGTATGGGTTTATCTATTTATTTATTATGATCCATGATTACGCGGAATTCATGATTATATTATTTAAGCAAGTGGTTGATATTTATACTCTAAAAGAAAGCGAATGCTAATGTCATTGTAATATATATTTTTAGATTTATTTATGTAGAAACAATGCTAATGACTGTATATAATCAATTCTTTTTATAATGATAGACTTAAATTTTTTAAAAATTTTGAAAGGTGATTTTTAATGTCTGATTTTACAATAATACCTGCAAAAATAAATGCGTTTGATTTTTCTAAATTCAGCATTTTATTTTTTTTAATATACATATTATTCATTTATTACATGTGAAAAACCACTTGCACTTTTTTATAATTACTGTTGATGGATAAAGCGATGTTGCCTCCATGTTCTTCCTCCCCAGTGAGAAAATGCACAGTATTTTTATATTCACAAAATCCTGATGCATTAATTCGTAATTATGAATTTTTAAATGTTCCTAATAATAATGTTATTGAAGGATAAAAAATCATTAATAAATATATGGTAATAATGTAAGAATTTAATTGAGAAAGTTTGATAATTTGGGTAAATTACTGATTTTTGCGAAATTTTAATAAGTACAAATTAGCTCTGTAAAATGGGTTAACAAAAAAGCCAAATTAAGCCTTTTTATTGACATTTAACTATTATACATATCTTAAATTAAAATTTTTGAATTCCTCGATGAAATTGGTCAAGTTTCTAAAAATTAACTTTAGGAATTAGATTAGAAGTATAACTAAGAATTCTTTATTTAAGAACGGTTTGTTCCCTTAAGATAGTTGGGATTATTATCAAGTTTTAGTTAGTGTCGAATTATAGAGATCTTATTGTCTTTCATCAATGGTGTAATCTAGTCATCAATTGTTATTTATTTTGGTCGGAATCTATTATATCCTAATGTATTATTTTGTATTACCTGAAAGCATTATTCTGAAAATCTATTATATCGTACTATATGAGGAAATTGGTGTAAAAAATACAATAATTATAAGCCTTTCCTTCTTTCGATAGATTTTCATATAGAGAGCAAATTTTAAAAATCTGCTACCAATTCCCCTCCACTACTTCCATTTAAAAATTTATTCAACGATATTTTATTGCGATGCTGTAAATATAATTTTTTTTTTTTTAGTTTAGAGTCTTTGAAATATATTAAGGGAAGTAATGAAACAAAGTATCACCTTATAGATTTTGTGACCTCATTGATGGTCGTGACTCATCGTTGTTTTTGGCTATTTTGCCAAAAGTCACTGAATAAGCTCAAAACACTGAGCATTAAAATGCCCCAAGAAAGATTTTGTGACCTCAGTGTGGACCACGATTTGCTTTTTCAAAATTTTTAATGATTTTAAATAAAGTTTTAGCTATTTTTTCTGAGATGATTCTAACTAAAGCATTTGAGTTAATAGACATTTATGCTGAAGGTTATTTAAAAGTGAAGACTGTGTGGTGAATAGCATATAAGCCAGTTAACAACTCTTCTACCCGAAGGATCATTTTGGCGGAATTGTTTAGTTACTGGACTGCTAACCGAAAGGTCCCAGGTTTTATCCTCGCTCATCCCATACCGCCTCATTGGTGACCTCGGACGATGAAACTTCAACCTTCGTACAGCTGTTATGGCGCCATCTACCCGCAACTCACTTGACGCAGCAAACCCAAAAGTCGTCAGACTTACTTGACGCAGCAACCCAAAAGTCGCCAGACACATTTGGCGCATTAGCACCCACACACGCTCGCCATAACGCTTGGCGCTATTCAACTGGGTACCGGCCCATTAAGACAACAGCTAATATTACATCACCACTCAACATCCATATCGTTCGCCTCACCTCCGGCTCACTGGAGGGAGAGTACTGTGGTGAATAGCATATAAGCCAGTTAACAACTCTTCTACCCGAACGATCGTTTTGGCGGAATTGTTTAGTTACTGGACTGCTAACCGAAAGGTCCCAGGTTCTATCCTCGCGCATCGCGCACCACCTCAACTGCACCGTGAAAGATTTCATCACCGTCTTGTAGGTAATGACTCTTTATTAATTTTAACTATCTTTGTTTATATTTATTAATGTATCTTAAAGAAGTAAGAACAGTGGGGGATTCAATAATTTCATTGCAGGTGATTAATCACTGTTTAATAAGTATTCCTCATTTGAAATTTTACTGTTTTTGATTCCTCTCTGATTTTAAGATCATTAAATTTTTTATGATTTAAATGAAATGTTTTGTGTTCCTAGGTATATTTGCTCAAATTTATTAAAAATTCTTAAGGAGAAATATAACATGGGATATCTCTTGGTCCCACTATAAATCATGATTTTCCTTTAATTTTAATTAGTTTTGCTTAAAGAATTGTGGTGAATAGCATATAAGCCAGTTAACAACTCTTCAACCCGCACGATCGTTTTGGTAAAATTGTTAAGTTACTGGACTGCTAATCAAAAGGTCGCAGGTTCTATCCTCCGCACATCACATACCGCTAAATTGGTGACCTCGGACAATGAACCTTCAACCTTCGTACAGCTGTTGTGGCGCCATCTACCCGCACCTAAAGTCGTCAGACTCACTTGACGCAGCAAACCCGAAGTCGTCAGACTCGCTTGACGCAGCAACCCAAAGTAGCCAGACACACTTGGCGCATTAGCACCCACACACGCGTGGCGCCATTCAACTGGGTACCGGCCCATTAAGACAACAGCTAATATTACATCACCACTCAACAGCCATATCGTTCGTCTCACCTCCGACTCACTGGAGGGAGAGTACTGTGGTGAATAGCATATAAGCCAGTTAACAACTCTTCGACCCGAATGATCGTTTTGGTAAAATTGTTAAGTTACTGGACTGCTAACCAAAAGGTCCCTGGTACTATCCTACGCGCATCCCATATCGCCTCAGAATCATGATAGCGTAATGGAAGAATTCAGAGCCACTATGAGTCCTGATTCATTGTTTAAGAAAGCGTTTATCTGGTATAATGAAGAATGGTCTCCCCAAAACTTTCTCGCATACTCTCTAATAAAGATGTTATCATAGACAATTACTTGCATGGCATTGGCGTAAGTACAAAGCATTAACCATTGGCATGAATTTATCATTTTTACTGACTGTGTCGTGTTACATTATCGAGTGCTTTGGTTATTAATCTCTAGTTTGATGTTAGTAGTATACGAAAATCGAATTTGTGTTTTAGACACATTTTCACAACCTATTTAAACAAAAAGTTGATACAGTTGTACATAAAATCCCATGCCTAATTTGATATGTTAACTCATTGCATTTTTGAATTATCGCGTTTACATGTTCCTGAAAGTACAGACTGGCAGACAATCAACTCATTGTTGGATTTTTCTCAAACTTTGACAGATGTTTGCATTATAGATATTAAATCTGCGTACCGAATCTTATCTATCTACCTCTCTTTGCTTTGTAGTTATCGTGTTAACTTATATTCGGACAGACTAACTTCCTATAAATAGATTGTTTACAAAATTTGATAGAAATCTACAACCCTGATGTAAAGGTCGTATACCAAATTTCAATCATTTAGCTCTAAGCGTTTTTGAGTTTTCATTGTCACAGACAGATAGACTGAAGGGCAGTTTCAAAAAATGCGTTTTTCAAACTCAGAAAGGTCTAAAACGTGGAGAGACGTCAGATTCTCGAGTTGAATTTTTTGACGATTGCTATACTTTCTCTATTCTACCTATACTTGAAAGTAAAGAACAGCAAAACTCACCTGTTGCAGTAGCGACTCCATAAACCTTTTGTCTGTAAACATTTCTTCTGTTCCACGCATACGTATACTTCACCGCAGGATCCGCTTCAAAGAGCTTTTCAAATAGGATTCCTTCTATAGATATTCGCAGATGGATCAGTGTGAGGTCTGCGGGAATGGTGTCTGGGGTCAGCTGAAGCTGAATGGTGGACAAATAGCCACCTGCTCTGCTACTGTGGTACACAAGATGAAGATCTGTACCAGGAATCAAGAGGCTCTCTTGTATAACCTGAAATGAGACAGTAAATGTTATCAAATGAATATTTATATTAAAATGGGTTGAAAGTTCGACTCAATGATTTGATAAAAATAAATTAATTTTAAGCTGCAAATTTTATTCTCAGGCTCTTGTTGGAAAAAAATCTAACATTTCAAAATGAATATGCTTATATGTTGGCTTACTGTTTGTTATCTGCGATATGCTTTAATTAAATCGTTCAAAATACTCAAAAAAAAAAATCGCTAGAAGATGGGTTTGCGAAATGTTAATTTGATTTTAAAATAAAAATTAATTGAAGATTTAACATTTTTTCCCTCAATAACTTTGAGTCATATTATTGCATAAAAATCTTTTAAAATTCATAGCATCATCTTTTAATGATGTTACTTTTAATCCCCCTACAATTTGTTTTGAGGATGCAGAATTTTACTAAGAGAACCAAAAATGGAGTGTTATTTTCTTTACGTACATGAGGAAGTTGAAGAGAGAATACTCCCTGAAGTTTATTTTATATTTTAAATAATATTAGTTTTGTAACTAGTAATGATAATTAGTATTCGTATCATATAGCAACAAAACTGTTAGTGCCATTTCACAATTAACTGCACATTCCCTTTTGTTTTATGGCGCAATCATATTCTTAAAGTTCTTTGAAAAAAAGCAGCAGATTTCAAAATTATATTAATGCGATTCATTTATAAGCGGTATGTGAAAATAAGCTAATATCCATAGCATCCTCACTCATCTGCGTAAATAAAAAATAAACATAGTGTCTGAAGTATCGTTATATGATAATTGTTTATGTTTAATTCGTCTATTTCAATACTATTTTTAATTGAAAACTTTCTCTTAGTTATAACAACAATAATGTGCTCACAAAAATATACTTAATATTATTATAATAGCGTATGTATAATCACAGTAAATGCAAAAATAAAATGTATTGTTGAAAATATTTTTTTTTTAAATTTCTTAGAATAGAAAATTGTACAAAAATAAAATTGGTATCACTGAAAAGTCAATATTTTGGGATATGAAAAAGACTTTTGTGAAATAAAACAGACGGAGTTATAAAAAGAGCTTAAATATCTAATCATAATCTTGTAAAACTTTCCTTAATGAGTACTAATACTCAGGAAGCAACTACGTAACAAATTTCATAACATTAGGTCCAACGTTTTGCCTCGTAGTACGTTTTGAAAAAAATTTCATAATATACATATCGCAATTTACAGAATTTGTAAATTATGATGTTAAAGAAAGGTGTCGGTTTCAATGTCCAGTTACAAAACAAGGCACGCCAAATTTGAATTTCAATTGATGTTTACTACCTTCTTTGATTTTGGAGATCGGTGTTCCATCTAAAAGTTTTCGGTCTATTAATCTATTATAATAGACTTAAATGGGTGTCCAGGATGTCGTAATTAAGTCTCTGGAATAAGTATTTACTGGAGTCTAAGTCTTACACTGGAATAAAGTATTTTTGTACAAAATTCGAAGTCAGTAGACTGAGTCATTTTTAAAATGATCTGAAATTTCATCCTTTTTGGAAAGTCAATTTTTAATGTTTTTCCTTGTCCACAGGAACACGCATCCCACTGTTAAGCATTTAACTGTTTTCTAGTCTTATATTAAAACCTTAAATAATTTTTAGCTTACGATTAAGAAAAAATTGAATGTTGACGAATTTAGAAAACCTAAAACACTACAAAAGAAAAAGAAAAACGATATTCCGTGCCAAACATCAAGTTTTTTGTTTCTTAAAGTCAAAACAGCTGGTGTGATTTCCCCAAAACTTAATCGCATACTCTCAAATAAAATTGCCCTGCCAGAGAATGGCTCACATGACATCATTTACGAGACATTAACTTTTTGCGAAAATTTAGCATTTTCCGAGAATTTATCGTGTCATCCTTGGCAAGTTATTGGCGATTAATCGCTGACATCCATTAATGCTAACCGAAAATCATTTGTGTCTTAGACATGTTTTTCTGAAGCAATTGAAACCAACATTAGACACAAAATTGCACTTGTAATCACAAAATCCCATACCTAATTTCATATATTTAAGTCATTCTATTTTTGAATTATAGTGTTTACATGTTTCTGAAAGTACAGACTGACAGACTGCCAACCCGTAACTGGATTTGGCTCAAAGTTTGACAAGTGTCTGTGTTACAGATATTAAATTTGTGTACCGAATGTTATCTATGTAGCTCTCTTCGTTTTGTAATTATCGTGTTAACTGATCTTCGAACAGACGAATAGACAGACTCTCTGAGCGGATTTTACTCAAAATTTGATAGAAATCTGCAAATTTGGTGTAAAGACTATATACCAAATTTAAATCACCCAGCTCAAGTAGTTTCCCAGTTATTTTTGTCACAGACTGGCAGACAGACGGACCTTTCCCAAAAGTGTATTTTTCGCACCCAGGGTGGCCTAAATCGTGAAAATTCATCAAAATATTAAGTTCGATTTTTTTTTTACGATTACTATACTTTCTCTATTCTACGTATACGAGAAAGTAAATGCCAATATAATAATTTTCAATTAATTTGAGCTGCTTCGCTTCATTTATTATTATTATATCCTCTCGACGCTGGTATCCTTCTAGAAAAAGAAATTGCTCTGAAAAACGAATCATACGTATTCCCGGGTCAAAGGAAGGAAAATGGAAAACTGAAAAACGTCAAAACCAGTTTATCGAAATAAAATTTAGTTCGTATTTTATGAAATACTTCTATTTCATTGTCTTTTCGTAGGAATATTCTTCTTTTTCCTCCCCACCCCGTTCCTATCCTTCTTCGTTTTTACTGCTGACCATTTTATTTTCGAGTCTAAGAAATCCAATTGTGAAAACTCTCCGGGTAACAAATCAAATCTTTCCCATCGATCCAAATTTATGGACACTACAAAAAACTCTTTTCTTTCCGGAGAAAGAATTGAAGATCGTGATTCCGTCATTTTATGGCGGCTCTTCAAAGATTTTATGAATCTGGTGCCGCGCCATCATTGCATTAAGGTCCATAGCGACGCATAAAAAAATAATAAACTGTTGCGCTTTCGGAAGATGGAGAATGTTTTCAGTTTAACCTTTTAATTTAAACAAAATGGGAGAATTCAAGATAAGCTACTGATGCTTATCTTAAAATATTTGTCGGAAGTCGGAAAAAGGGATGTTCTGTTCGATACTTAATTTTCTTAAAGGCTTGCGAATAATGTTTAATTCAAGTATACAAACAATAAAAGTCAAGTTTTTATTCTTTAATCTAAAGTCATTGGAATAATCCTTTGTTGTTTTACTATAATTTTAAATTTATTTTACTTTAGATAGTTTTAAAGAAAAGATTTTCAGTTGTAGAAATAACTAATTATTATAAACTGAATCTTTTAAATACTTATAGCAGTTAATTTTTATTTAAAAAAACCCCGATAGAATCCTCATTAAATACTTATCTAAAACATTTTCAGTATCATTTTAAAATAATTCCATTAGAAAAGCTTAAATAATGTTGGAAATTCTACCAGAATAATCCTTAAGTAATTTAGATGCATAACTATGATTACATTGTATGTCTCAGATCTCAAAGCCATTTTAAAAATGAAGGCTGAATTAAGTTAACTAAGATTAAACCGAATCTATTAAATATTAACATTTGATAGAAGCAAAAAAATCAATGCAATTATATTCAATTATTTTAATCAGTAAATATTCATTTAAGAATCACTTTTACGAGCATATCGATTTAAAAATTAATTTTTACAATAACAGAATCAACTGTAAGTAATTTCCAGTTTCGTAG
>JAPMOR010049936.1:0-41920 GCA_026543865.1 Argiope aurantia | reverse complement strand
TACGCTTTTGTATCCTGGTTTAGTTACTGGACTGCTAACCGAAAGGTTCCAGGTTCTATTCTAGCGCATTCGCGTACCGCCTCAATAGTAAAATGTAATTCAACATCTATCGTGTCATCCTTGGTGATTAATGTCTTAATAATCGAATTTATGCATTAGACACGTTTTTCTCAACCGGCTGAAGCAAATATTTGACAGAAAACTACACATATAGTCAAAAAAAAAATCACATACCAAATTTGATGTATTTAAATTACTGAAGTTTTTGAATTATCTCGTTTACATGCTTCTGAAAGTACAAACCGACAGACAGTCAACCAGATGTTGGATTTGGCTCAAAATTTGACAGGTGTCTACTCCATAGATGTTAAATCTTTGTATCGAATTTTATCTGTCTAACTCTCACCATTTTGTAGTTATCGTGTTAAGTTATATTCGAACTGACGGACAGACGAACTTCTGGACAGGTTTTACTCAAAATTTGTCAGAAATCTGCAAATTTTTTGTAAAGACTATGTACTGAATTCCAACATATAGCTCAAAGCGTTTTTGAGTTATCTTTGCCATAGACAGATAGACAATTATTTCCCAAAAGTGTGTTTTTCATACTCAAGGAGATCTAAAATGAGATTCGTCAAAATCTGGAGCTCGAAATTTTTGACGATTACTATACTTTATACTACGCCCGCAAGAAAGCAAAAAATGTTTTGAAAAATAATACTTTTAGGAACAATATACAGAAAAAGATTATACACAAAAAATTGATATGTATTACTACAATAAATTACAAGTTTCAAAACTCATTTATCTTTAATTTTAAGTTTCTCTCAGAAAGCTTGTTCTTGATATGTTTTAAAGAGAGTAAAAATATTGAATGAATTTGTAGAAGGGCCATTAGCTCAAAGGCAGAGAAAGGACAGGAGTTGAAATTTCCAATTTCCTATAACTTCTTTTTAATCAAAGATAGAAAAAAAGACAAAATAGTATCTTATTAAGACAAACAAATTTTGGATTAAAATTTTTTTGAAAAATACAGTTGCTTGATAGTTAGGAGCTAAAACGTGACTTTAAATCTTTAACTTTGACTATTTTCAATAAGATCTGTATTGCCACATTTAAATAAAAAAAAAAGTTTTTACTCTTATTTACCTATTTTCATTAGAAATTGATTAAATGAAATTAAAACCAACCAATTACATTAAAAGTAAAGGATCAGAGATATTTATTAACAAAATTATGTAAAAATGGTCAACTTTAGAAAATTTTAGTAGCTGCGCGGGCTTTAGTTCTTTTGAATGTATTTGATTATAATTATTTATTTGTTTAAATGCAGAAATATAAATCCTTTTAAATATTTATTTTCAATAAATGCTGAATTGCGCAATATCAATAATGCAATATTCAATCTGCAGTATTTCATTGTTTTTGATTATGATTGAAAGAAATCTGAAAATATTCACATAGATGATAAAAATTCGGTCTTTGTCTTTCAGCTTGCCGAGAGGATTTTCTTTTTTTACATATAATGACATATATGAACACATATTCTTACAGAAATTACACAGTATAATTGCCTAACCAGGTTTTAAAACCAAGCAATGATACATAAATATGTCTAACAAAATACAAATGATTGCATAGCAAATTTTACAAAAAAATTATAATAAAGTGAATAAGATTGAATTTTTATTAGATAAAAAAAAATTAGACATCGTCCGCACCAAAACGAATGAAGAATGTATAAATATCGAAATGTATTTAACTGTTCAAAACAGATGAATCAGAAAGTGTTATATAAATAACCTAAATTTAAAGAACAATATTAATAAAAATATTAACAACTTAAATTTCAGTTGAGATTGTATAATATAACAGCAAACAGAATCATATCACTTTTCTATTGGGTTGTTCGGAAAGTAATTTCGTTTTTTTCCGACGGAGGATTTAATTGTATTTTTTTGCACCCAACTTCACATTTAGGCCGTATAATTTTTATATGCTTTGAGAGCTCATATAGCAAGGCTTGTGTGTGAAAAATTCCAATTAATTCTACGCAGTAGTTTTTGATTGGTGCCCTTTTAAATATGGAGAGCGATAAGCAGCATTTTCGACATATCTTACTGTTTTACTACAGAAAGGGTAAAAATGCTGTTCGAGCCAGAAAGAAATTGACCGATGTGTATGAAGAAGGTGTGTTGACAGTACGCCAGTGCCAGAACTGGTTCCCTAAATTTTTTAGACAGTAAAACCTTCACCTCAAATGAAGAGGTCAAAAACCACCTCGATCAGTTTTTTGGCAGCAAAGACCAAAAATTTTATGAGCGTGGAATTATGCTACTACCAGAAAGATGGCAAAAGGTGTTTAACCAGAACGGCTAAATATATAATTTAGTAAAGTGTTTGTTTATTATACGAAAACTGTCTTTCATTTCCACAAAAAAAAAAAAAATATATATATATATATATATATTTTCCGAACAACCCAATACATTAGTTCGCGTTTTTATTCATCAGGTATTTAATTTTGATACGTGATTATTGTGGGAACTACTGACAGATCCTGTATGGCGGCATGCTGGCCATGTTGCTTCACGTCATTAATCACGTGATGCCTTACCGCCATTATTAGCAGACGAGAGTTGGGCAGTGAGTCTGTAAGACGTACAGCTCACGCTCATGTATCTTTATGTGTTTTATGTTAGTATAGTAATGTTGTGTCCTTTAATTATAATAAATATATTTTCATATTAATGCTGGTCGTTGCCTTTCCCCACATTTTTGTTTCCTCGATAAGACAATGCTCGTGTTTAAACAAGAATTTTTAATTGTGTTTTTTAATGGCGGCAATGAAATATCATTAATTTTTTCCTCTTAAAATCCAGAATAAACAGGCGAGGATAAGTACTTAACTAATAAAAAAAGTGAAGGTCGGCTTAAAAAGTCGAATGCAACTAATTTAGAATAAGCAGCTTTTCATGTTTTTATTCTTTCAAGGCCAAAACCATTAAAGATACCGCAAACTGTTAAAACTTTTGTTTGAATACCAGTTTTTCAAAGAAATGTGTATTAAAAAAATATACAATTTTCAAATCCACTTTCGTAGCAAGTATTACGAAAGACCGGTGAGAGGAATGTACAAAAAATCGGGAATGTTTCACCTTCGATTTTCTCGTAAATTTCCACATAAGAAAGTTGCTTACCAGGCGTGGTTGAAAGTTATTGTTACGCAACTAAACTTTCTCGTCTGGTATCGATGAAAACTCTCTAAAATTATCTAAAAATATCTTACCAGCAAATGATTTGTAAGACTTGTTTTTGGAGTTTGTAATTTTAATGTTTTGCAGCTAATACATATTTGAATTTGGAATAAAATGGTTCTTTTTTTATCTTAAAATTCGAAATACAGATTAAATGTTGCTTTGTTCGAAAGATGTGCTATTTTCCATTTCTATAACTATTAAAAATTATTTGAAATTCTAATCAAAGTAAATTAATTATGAATAAATGCGTTGCCATTGCTCTTGTGAATATATTTTCGCAACAGCTGTGGCAACGTTCAGCTAAACAAAGGTAATAATTAAATGAGTATGTAATAATGTTATGAAATTTGAGATCGATTTTGAAACAAATTTAAAAAATATGTGTGTATAATATATAAGAATAAGATGCAATTTTGTACATTTTCAAAGTACAATAAAAAAAAATCAAGCACGGTTTAGGAAACAACCATATTTCCCTTAATGGTTTTGATTAAAACTTTAACACGATTCCCTTTTTATGTAACAGCTACATACCAAAATAAATACCAAATGAAATCCATCAAACTCATAATTTTCTAAACGTTTTTTCCGTCCTACCCATATGTCATTTCTATTTTTAAGTCCCTTCCGATTGTCTCTTAACTCAAAGAAGTTTTTATGAATAATGATTATAGCTTTTAAGAATTTTAAGTACTTCGGTAAACTTAAAGGACTCTAAAATCGATTTTCAATGCGATAAACCGAACAGAATTGAAATGGCATGGATTAGAAGGGTGGATATCCATTCTTATCTGATTTCAGCGAATAGAAACTTAGAAAAAAAAGAGAGAAAGGAAAATCTAAGATTATTGCACTGTACTTTAAAAAGGTATTCATTAAGAAGCTGAAGTTAGTGTTAAATGAGGGTGAATGACCGTCCGCAATGGATATGTCAAAAAAAAATGAAATGATATGAAATACTTGTAAATGGCAGACCTAGATGGAGAGGATACAAAATGAATTGGCGGGAAATGCTCATGAATGATCGGTCAAAAGGTGAAACAGCATGCAGAAATTGTGAATGATCATTTAAGAATCAAAGGATTCGAATTGATTCAATACTATTTTTAGGATTCATTTTAAATTTTACATTATATTTTACATTAATTTCTGATACAGGAAGGATTATAATTTTCGGAAAATTCGAACTCGAAATTTTGACGAATTTACACCTTTTAGACATCCTTGGGTTTGAAAGACACACTTTTAGCATTATGCCCGTCTCTATGTGAACACATAACACAAAAATATTTTTAGCTAGACGGCTGAAATTTGGTATTTGGCATTACGATAATTCTGCTCAGTTTTATAAAATTTTGAACGAAATCCATTAAAAGGAAGTCTGGCTGGGTGGCAGTTCGAGCACAAATGAACTCAATAACGGCAAAACGGAAAGAGCTAGGTAAATAAATTCTGATATACAGATTTAGCATTTAAAATATAGATAATTATCAAATTTTTGAACCAAATCTGCCAAACGAGTGACTATCTGTAGGTCTGTATTTTAACATATATAAATGCAATAACTTATAAAGGAAATAAAAGAATAAATTCGGTATATTTTCTTGTGATTACAATTGTAGTTCCGTGTCAAATTTCGGTGTCAGATGGCCAGCAAAAAATGGCCCAAAAATACATATTCTGGAGATAAATACATTAAAAATGTGCAAAATTAATCGTAAAATTCTTACCAAATATCTATGTTTCTATACTATTATTCAACAATCCCATACAATTTGTCATACCGATAATTTACCCACATCCATAATTATCATAATCCCATACAATTTCCCCAAGGAATTTGCGGTTTTATGCGAGATCTAAAATTTTATACTCGGGGATGCAAGATAAGACTTTTATTGGGGATAAGGCAAGAAAGTTTCGGAGAGACCACTCCTGATGGTTTATGGCATTAATCTCACTCTAAAATAAGTGAAAATAATATTAAGAAAGTTCATTGTTCACTTAAGATTTAATGTAATAATTACCAATCGTGATAATTAACTAGAAATGAAAATCAATTTCAAGACGAACTTCGAATTTGTTTTATAAAAATTAAGGAATCTAGATGAAAATTGATTTGGCATGTATTTTGGAATATGCCAGTCATTTGGCGATATTTGTTATTAATACATAAGAAGAGTATGTTATCTGTCTTCATGGAAGATATCACCTTCACCGCATTATTAATAATTAATGTTATTTTAAAGTACATCGCTACACAGTAAAGGACGTCTCTGATAAATTTGCCAAAGATTCTTGCAACAGAAAACTCAAAGTCTTCCCGAAGTTTATTGAGAAAAGTTAACAATTGATTGATGAATGGAGTGGGTAGAAATCGCTGTTTGGAACGTATTGTAGTAACAAATATCGCAATATGACAAATAATGAGAAATATTACTTGTTCTGTGATATAGTCAGCATGTTTCTTTTATTGTTACTCATTCTGTGATAAAAAGTAAGAAAGAAAATAAATATGTTTGACTTTTCAAGGGAAAGAACAGTTAATGCATTATTAAAGAATTATAAATATCATTAAATGTTGCTCAATTGTTCAAAAGTTGAAATTTCTATATATTTTATAATTTAATAATATTATCTCATATTTTAATATATGAACTTCGTAAATTAAAATTATAATGAGTTTTTATTAAAAATTAGATCCATACCATTGCATTGCAAGGCTAAATTAAGCAACTTATTGTATTTGGTAGTAGGTCGTTTCAAGTGGTTCCTTTTAAAATTCACTAAAGATTATATATAAGTTAGAGCATCGAACCAAAGTTCTGAAATACGTAAAAAATGGTCTCTTGGATCTAATATGAAAGATATTATTTTTATATTCACTTTTAGACTAAGATTTGGTGAAAGGAAAAAAACTGGCTATCAATGCAGCAAATAATAAATTCATATTACCTGGATGGACAGCAATACGCCGTTATGAATGGTTGATAAGAAACCTTGAATGAATAGAAGCAAATAGTAATGAGCTTTGGGCAAGCCAGGTTTACCAAGCAGGTACTGTTGCGATAAAGTTGGTTTTTCAATACTGGTTGAGAAATCTCCGTCAGTGGAGCTACTCTGGAAATTTTCAGCCAATGCTGGATTCGATGCTCTAGCAACTGGAGTCAAAGGTACCTGTTGACAGGAAAAGGTTCGATATGAATAAAATATGAATCAAAGTTGCAAATTGATGTCAGATTGTTATATTTAATCCCACAGGATGATTCAGAACAATTGCTCAATAAATTGCAAGTATGTCCGAAATATAATGTAAGCAATAACAGAATATATGATGGGGATAGAAACGATAAGTGCATTCGCTAGAAAAATCGCTTCGATAGAGAAAAAAAATGATATTACAGGCTGATTTCCCAGCTCATACCTTTCTCACGGACAGCACTGCATTTTCATAAGAACTATGTGTTCAAGAGTATAACTGGCATCTTAAGACGTTTGGAAATTCATGAACAACAAAGCAATGTAGCAGTATTTCAGCATCAACGTTTGAGTTCATATGTTGTTGTTGCACATCCCCAAGAACAGCAGAACTGTATCAAGTTTATGAAATTGAGCACCCTGAAAGAGTTCGATACTAACAATGGATTGTCAATAAGATCCTGCCCGGAGAGGTCCAGAGAAATAAGAATGTGATCAGGTGTAACCTCTTCCGTAAAACACTTGAGGCAGACTTAAAATCGTTTAGAACCCTTCAAATATTTCATAATTCTTAAGTTCCCACTGAGAAGGCGAGTAAGAGTATTCTGACCCTTCCTACTACAATTAAGAGTCAGCCTCCTAGACGACTGACTACTCCTAAACCAGAGATGCCTAGTGGTACGAGCCAAGTGGTTTTATTTTGGCTTTTAGCTCTTGAAAAAATTTCCTGAGTTCATATTAAGAGAACTTGTTTTCTCGGCGCCTAATCCTAAAAATGCAAGCATAGTTCAATGAGATAAAAGCTCTGTTCTCTTGTTGAGGGTGCAAACACAAAGTACAATCGCAACTTTGAGTTTCCAGAATGATGCTTTGGCAGGTATTCCCATATATGGCGTTCTGTTCTTCTCTACTTAATTATAACAGAATCCTGTGTAGTTGTAGAACGTTATATATTTGAGCACATGTCTATATGTAAAATTAACTCATCTCTACAAGTCCGACTTTCCATTTGTTCTGAGAATCCCAGATTAATGTCTCGTTTTGATGTCATTAGAACACTACTCAAAATTTAACTGTCCTCTTCCAAAAGGCTTTGATGTTGCTTCGAAATAAAATATAAATATAAACATCCCATTTTGAGGCAACACAAACATTGTTGCTATTCTTTGACTTACATTATAACTTTGATTAAGATAAAGAAAATAAAATTAGAGCCAGAAATTCACGTTAAACTTTTATATTACACCTCCCATTTAAAATACGATTGCATAATAGTCCAATTAACTGTATTTAAGGTCATTTTCTGTAAGTTTTGTAGAATTATCTTTATCTTCCCAATTAAGCTGAAGCCCAAACAAACAAACATATTTTCACTACCTACTAATCTGATTATTAACTCTAATCTCTTCAATGTAAATAATTGTGCACTCGACTTTGAAATGCTAAATCTATGAGATCCAAGGAAACATATAATATTGGGAAAAAAAATAATAAACTCCACAGTGGAGCTCCTGATCCAGTGGAGCGATCAGAGATAGGTGAGTTTAAGACTCGTTACACCAAAAGATTCAAGCTCCACCATTTATATAGGTATGGATTCTACTAAGAATATCGAATTCGTAAGCTAGATATTCATAATTATATCTGAAAGTTATAGACCGCAAATGTTGGCGTAAATTCAAATCCCATTTCTGGCATTATGTTTCTTAAAGGGGATGTAAATATAATTAAACGTTTCACAGGAAAACTATAACCCCTTCACTAACGACGGGCTTAATTGGATATTGCAAAATATACTTAATTAGTATATAATGTTGAGGGCATAATCTGTTTTTATAATCATGATGGTGTAAAACAATTTTTCTCACAAAAAATGAATGAATAGTGGAGTATGGCTTAAAGTATGAGAAAAAAAAAAAACATTGCGGGAATGAAACTTAAAAATACATTTTTCAGAGTTTAATCAGAAATGAAGTGTATACAGGTTTAATCGGATTAAGGAAAATTCATATTTGTGTTAAAATAGACAAGAAAGAACACATTGTGTTCATTCACAAAATCAAAATTAGTTTTTAATCATAAACCTTTATATGTGGGCATTTCAGGGATAATAACTTTTGATTATGTAATTGTATTTCCAACCTCTGCATTATATATAAGTGTGTTTATTAGGAAGAATTTCTGATATTTCCAATTAAAACATATTTATAAAGTGATAATGGTAGTTATTCTTATAATATATATCTCTATATATAAGAGTTAAATGTTCATTTGTTTGAATCTTGCAGAATTCCACATCCCTTGACAGAACTGGACAAAATTTGGAATATACTTTCCTTAGCACCAAGAACGATTAATGATTCTATTGCAAAGAGATAAAGGAGGATAGAATGATTTTACGCTTTTTCGCCGTAATATCGGAACAAATAGGTGCACACAAAAGTTAAAAAAAAAAAAAACTTTTTAGTGACATGCATTTAATTTCTGATTGATTATTTCTCTAAAAATAAAACCTGGAAAAAATGCCAAACAAAAAATACTATAGCTAATATCTATTATGACTTATTGTGAGATGGAAAAGGAAACAATAAAATAATGAACAATGGTCTGGACATAATATTGTAATAAAATAGTTTGAACTAAATGGCTTGGCAACAGATTTTTTTGGCCAGTCAGCGAGTATAACCTTTTATCTAGATTATTCTCAATATTCCAAAATGAATTTAAATAGAATTTATAAGACTGCCTTTTTCTTCTTTGCAATATTAAGCCTATTTTATAGTTTAATTGCATCTCATACTTGCCAATTACAATGGAACCAAAATTATTTCCTCAATAAATAAATATAATAAAGATATTTTCGAAGAATATAGTTATCTTCATGCATGTCGGCACTCCATTATGAGTACTTGCAATTAGTTCCAGGAAAATTATTTACATGAAAATATCTGAATTTTACAGTAGCTGGAATTCAGGTTTAAATAGCAGTCAAGAGATCTAGGTGAGTTATTATATCAAATATTTAAGAATTTAAGATCAAATAATCTTTTAAATTTTCTATTCTTAAAATTTGCATTCTCTTAAAATTAAATTTTATTTCTTAAGGTTGAAAAAATCAGTTTAGAAACATATAGAAAACATTTCAGAAACTTAGTTTAGTCCTAGTTGTCTCCAACCAAATATATGTATTTCTAAATTTAAGAGCTGGAATTCCAAGTAAGTTTTACCTATACTTGACACATAACAATATTTTAAACCGTATATAGTATATGATTTGCCCGAGAACGCTAGTATATTAATTTTAATTATGATTTAAAATTTCTATCACGTAATATTTAATCCATTTTTTAAAAAAAGATTAAAAACTTGTGTAAGTATTTGGTTTCTAAAACTTATCAAAATTCAAAAATATCAACAAAAGAGCCGATAGGGTAAATAAAGATAAAAGAATTTAATTGTCAGAAAAAAAATGAAGATAAGACGGGGGACAGGGGCTGATAGCGGCGTAAATCAAACAATTTCAAGATATAAATCCCCAGTTCTTTCAACTATTCGCAAATTCTACATTTAATTGGAATTTAAACATTTTTTTAATTATTCGATTTAAAAGTAAACTTCGGTTTGATGTTGACATCGTTTCCTTTCAAAATGGGACAGCGAATAATAATAATCTTTCATTTATAAAGCAGTTCAATAATTTATCGGTCATTGTATTGTTCTATGTTCTAAAAACCTGAGAAAAAAATGCCAAACAGAAAATATTGTAGATAATCTTCTATGACGACATACGGTGAAATGAAAAAGGAAACAATAAAATAATAAACAATGTTCTGGAAATAATATTGTAATAAGAAAGTCTGAACTGAAAGGCTTGACAAGAGATATTGGCTGATTGTTATTAATGCCAGTGGGCGAGAACAATCTTCATTTTTTACTTACTCGTTTACGAAATATAAAGTATAGTAATTATCGAAGAATTCGAACTTGAGATTTTGACGAATTTCCACATTTTAGACCTCTCTTAAGTTCGCAAAGTAAAAAGAGAAAATATTTCTTTTATATTACAAGAGTTAATACCTGAAAAATATTCAATCACAAGTCTATAAAATATAATTTTGCTTAAGAAAATTTTGAATTCCTTACTGCGTTGAGCCATTTTGGATGATTCAAACATACGGAAGATGGGGGCGGGGGTGAGCTGGAGGGAATTAATCAGTACTTTTACAGTCGAATGCAACTTACGAATGAAAATATCTTAATTCCCTTCACTGATCCACAGATATGTCTTTAGAAGAAAAGTTATCTAAATCAGCCTATAAAACTCAGTAGCTCCAACAGGGATGAACAGATCTGCCGGCCAAAATTTACTGACCACATGTGATGCAGAAACAAATAGGGAAGGTAATTCATAGGACAATTCTAGCCACTCTGGAAAGTTTACACGGTCTTTATTGACTTATTGATCTTATCTTATTGACGACACAACAGTTGCACTGGATGCAAAGAAAGATAAATAATTTCCTGGTGCAGTATTTGTATTGTTTCGAAGGAAAAGGATAACTATCTGAAAACTAACTTCACCAATAAGCTTTAAAAAATTATGTCGATGTCTTTGCATTTCACTGTTCTTTCCTTAAATAACAGATATAACCAGCCCCAGTGATTCCTTTTTTACTCTTTTTAAGAAATACTTAATTGCTATTATACAATTTGGTGATTTGCATTTGGGGTCGATTTCAACTTAGAGAAAAGGCAAATTTATTCAAGAATTGCAAATACAATAACTCTCATCTTGATTCAGGCATTTAAATATAACATAAAGGATTAAATAATATGGCAAGAAAAATCTGATAAATAAATAAGCAAAAAAATGTTTATAGTGTTTGGATAAAAATTATATTCCAAAATACAAATTTCTACCCAAAAATTTTTTTTAATTTTTTTGAACCCCTCCAAAAAAAAATCTTACCCTTTCTCTTTTGGCTGTGGTAAGACTGTTCAACAAAATAAAGGCGATCCAGCTGATACACATTTGTGCTGTCAAGACGCCAAAGAATATATTGGGTGAAAATCTTGGCGGTGGATAATAAGCTTGTAACACAAAATCTATGCTGGTTCCATTCTCTGTAGTAGTTTTGACAGTCACATTCTTGCAGTCAGCATAGCCACCAACTCCTTGTGCCATGGCGATGAGACCTGGCACCGGGCCACTGAGACCGGAGCCAATCATGTAAGAAATTACATACTGTTCTTTGAAGTTGGCGATGAATGGTAGGTAAAGCAGCGATGACGTACAGTCTACAAAGGACAGGAAAAAGGCTAGGACAAGAAGAGCTGTGCTATGTAATCCACCAAAGAGGAAAGTGGTCGTGTCCCAGAAGAAACTTAAAAGAGTGCAGGCTGTGACGACGATCCCAAGAGATACATGGATGATGGGTATCTCCAGAAGCTAGTGGAATGAAAGAAGTCACATGAAGCATTTTACGAACATAGAATGCAGATGCTTATTACACAGAATTGAAACTTTAGAATATTTAAAAAAAAATAAGTTTGGTATAAATTTATGATGAAATCGATATAGAGGCCGTTAATACACTGAAGGATTTGAATATAATGACCATTTTTGTCCTTGAATTTTGGGTGCAGCCTAGTAGTGTAAAGCTCAAAGAAAATTATAGAAATTAAAATAACTAGTGAAAAGGAATCGTTGTTAGTCGGCATGCTTTTTGCTGTCGTCATGGTTAAAAACAAAATTAAAAGTAGTTCAGCAAACGGATTCAGATTGTCGTGTTTTGAAGCTTTAGGATAATATTTTAAAATGGCAAAACTGTTCTTTCTCATGTTACAATAGTCATTATCTATTATTAAAAATAGATTAATGACAATGAAATCAGCAGAAGGATCTAAGGCATTACCGTCAGCATTTTAACCAAGATAGAGAGTGCCATAAACTGCTAGTTTGGTAAAGGGCAATCTCTTCCTAACTAATCACTGTTCCACTACGGATTCATCATCGCCATAGTTTGAACTTGACAAGATATACCAATGTCATCTATCTATACTTATATAAAGCTCAATGTGTGTGTGTGTGTATTGGTGCTCTACAGGCCAGATTGTTTGACTTACAGCTACCAAATTTGGTACATGTATACCTTGGAGGTCGGGAATGTGTACCCGGGGTCCCTTTTTGAATTTTTAATTAGAATTTTATTAATTAAAAACTAACTTTCCCGCCAAAAAATTTCATTTTCCTCACCGCCAAATGAGTAAGGCTTCAGTTTTTTTCCCACGCTAATGAGGCTAGGCTTAATATTTTTCAGTCGATTATTTCAAACGATTCTGTTTATAATGAATAAGTTAAAATACCAATGTCAGTGGACATGGATCCTTGAACAGTAGAAAAATGTTCTGTTTAGGTGAAGCCCGCTTTTGCTTCCATAATATTGATGATAGGATTAAAACTGATCGGTTGGGAGTGAGCAATGTAAGACAGCTGAGGTAAAACTAATAATGATTCAATTCAGGAGAGTCAGCGCATTCAAATGTTAAGTATTGGACTCTATGGTGTAATAGACAAAACTATGAAAGCTATTGATTATCTAAATGTCACTGAGGCCCATTTGCATTCGTCGTAGTTCATTTTCCTAAACGCGCAAGTTCTGCTAGAGAATGTCTCTTGCCACAAAGCCATGATTAATTTCAGGAATCTGAATCAGAACTTCAGTGCTACCTTAAAGGATAAATTATCTTTATCAAATTAACTAAATGAGGGATGTCATGGGATAACTACTACGAATTCATATTACATAACTACATGAACGAACAAATATACAATGAAAAATTTTGTGCGCCTTAGCTAAATAAATTATTTGTTAAAATAAATTATTCGTTATTATAATGTCTTAGCATACCAGCATTATTTTACTTCACTTTACATCCAACCACACTTATTTATGGGCTAAAAATTAAAGTTTATGATCCGTCCTTAGCAATTGTCCGCATATGTATTACTGTATATTTTGATGTACAATTTTATATAATCATGCGGGGGGGGGGGGGAAAATAAAGATTCTTTGCCATACCTTTTGAGACCATATTTTGCGAGCAGTACCGAAGAGAATGGGGCCAAGATTGGCGATTTGGGACGTAATCACAATGTAGGAAGCCAGTTCCCATGATTCGGGCAGCTTATTGACAAGCACGGGAAGCTCCACCCACAATCCATTGACAGCGACCCACGAACTGACACCGAATATCACGATCAGAAAATCAACTGTCAGGTTCCGCCGGGGTTTGACCGCCTCGGCCCCCATTGGTGTGACCTGTAAACATAAAAATACTTATTAAATTTAAGAACAGCAATTTGACTGAAATAAATCCATAAAACTAAGGATTGAAAGTCTAGTTCACAGCGCATAGAAGGATGCAAATTCATACATCATTAGTTCATATAATACATTTTTCTACATAAAGTAAGACTATAAAAGGAATTCATAAAATAATTTTCTTCTTCTGTCTAGATTTTTATTATACCAAGTAACCTTCCACTAATAAAACTAAATTAAACTGAAATATATCATTTACTTCTAAATATAATAAGAACTTAATTAGGATTTTTAACTAGAGGTAATAAGGCTCTGAACGTCTAACCTTATTACTCATTTTTATCAATAATATCTAAAAATTTTAAAGAATTACAAAATTGATAAATATTTAAAGAATATACGATAGAAAAAAAGTAGGATTAGTCATTATATATAGAATTAAAGTAAAGAATCGCATTTTAATTAGTTTAGAACGGCAAAAACTTTCCCAGATAGAAAATTCGTCATGTATTTTGAAGTATTTGCTAGCTCAAAAGAGATACGACGCTCTTATCTTATCTAAGAAGAGTTAAGATCGGCTCGTAAAGTAATCAATGGGGAATTATTGACATAAATTTCATTGAATCAAATTATTTGATTAGATTCAAAGATAACTGCAGTAAAACTACATAAAAGTTAAAGAAAATAATATCAGAACAACTATTCAATCATTTTTACTTTTTCGTATATGAAGTACAGAGGAAGAAGAATCTTCAAAAAATTCGAACTCGAGATTTTGACGAACCTTTACATTTCATATCTACCTGAGTCCGAACAATATTTTCTTTCCATTATGTTTGTATGTGAACACGGTAACTCATAAAAGCTTTGAGCTAGATGGATGAAATTTGGTATTTAGATTTACAACCAAATTTAAAGATTTCTATGGAATTTGGACGGAATTCATTTATAGGAAGTCTATAGGATAAAATTTTTAATATATATAGGAAATTTATAGTATATGTCCCGTCGTAGGAAAGCCTTTTCTCCTTACCAGCTGTGATCGCCATGGAAACCTGCGCATGCGCAGTTTTTCTAGAACCTTGATTCAGTTTCTTTATACTTAGCTATGCAGATTTGTAATGACTAATTGGAGATGTAACAGTAAGTACCGTCGTGGCGTGTCTGTTTTCGTGTGCGTCGATAAATACCATTCTGTGTTTAATGATATACTTAATTACTGAGAATTAGAAATTATATTTCAGATGTTAGATCTTAGATAATTAAAACTACTGAACCATATAATAGATTTAGAATGGTACTATTGCACTTAGAATCAATCGTTGAAAACTTTGGTGCCATAGACAGTATACGTACATAGGTAATTTATAGAATAAAATTTGGTGCACTATTTAACATCTAAAATATAGATTCTTATCATATTTGTGCCAAATCTGTTAAACATTTGACCGTTTGTCGGTCTGCGCTTCCGCATGTATGTAAACATAATGACTGAGATGAATAAAATTCGGCATGTTATAACGTGACTATAATTGTAATTCCGTATCAAATTTTGATGTTCACTCTATTGGCAAAGAGGCGTTAAAAATGCATATTCTCGTGAGAGACTCTGTAAAATAGCTAGATTTATGCCAAAGATCTATATTTCATAACTATCGTTTACCAATGCTATGAATAGTATTCGCGACCTTACTCAAGGTCGACAATTTTATGGAGGAAAGGGAAGGGGAAGCGGATCAATTAGAGAGTATACAATAAAAATTCGTACAGAACATTCTCGGTTAATCTAAGATAAAAATTTTATTTTACTTATTAATTTTCAGAATTTTTCGATACTTATGCAGCATGGTTATTCTATTCTATATTCAAACTCTAATCAGCAAAATGTACTTCCATAAGTAAAAGAAAATTAAATCAAATGCATAAAAAAAAGATAAAAATGTATCAATTTTTCAATTTTTAATAATGAAGGTTTGTAAGCTAAAAAAAGATCAAAGCATAGAAAGATCAAAATACAGCACACTGATACGGAAATGTCATAGATTAAAAATTGGATTGCGCTTAATGTTGATTTTAATGATCTTTGATCGTAAACCCGATACACGCGTGAAGTTGACAAAAAAATTGATCCGCGAGATTTTTGTCCAATGCAGACTTGGGTTATCGGTTATTTGTTGCGTCATACGATAATTTTAATCACAGAAAGGAAATAAAATGGCGCAATGCTATGATTTTCGTATTTGGAAAGCAACTTTCCCTGTCAGTTTTAAAAATGCCACTTTCTAATGAAATTGCAAAATTTTTGTCAATTTTATATAGATTCCTTATAGGAAGGTTACCCATTGTAATGGTTCTCAAAATGATACGATTTTGGAGAAATGTTTGCAAATCTTTACAATTATAGTCCCTAGAACTCAAAACTAATTACGCTAGTTATCTTGTTAACATGGTAACTAAAGTAATTTTAACAGGCTTGGCGTAAACTATAAGGAGAGTAAAACAACTGGATGTTTGCAAATGGTTCATTAAGTTCAAAGATGGTTGAAATTTCCATTTTTCCATAACTTCTTTATGATTGAAGATAGAAAAATAATTCAACTTAGGCAAATTAGGTTTTCATTAAAATTAACAAATTTTACACTAAAATTTTCCAAATGCTACAAATGTTTAGAAGTTAAAAGTTAAAAAACGATTTTCAACCTCTTCCTTTGACTATTTTTAACATGATCTTTATTACCCAATTTAAATAAGTAAAAAATAGATTCTAAGCCTACTTTCTTTGTTTAATTTGAAATTGATTACATGCAGTGTGTTAAAGTTTAATTAAAAGTGTCCCAAAATTAACCCAAGATTTGAATTTGGCACCATTCGTGCATTAAAGTGTTGGCAACCTTATTAAAAAAGCCATTTGACAGCTAATGGTTTAGGGTTAGTAAAAAATGGAGCATTACACGATAGAACAACGTGTTTTCATTGTTGAACAATATTTCAAAAATAATGAAAGTCCGGCGGTTACAGTTCGAAAATTTGAGAATTGACCACCTAGATCGTGTGATTTAACACCACTGGATTTCTTTCTTTCTTTTCTTTTTTTTACGGTTATTTGAAGTCAAAGATCTATGCCAATAAGCACACAAGAACGCGTGCACTGTACGAAAAAATTCAACGCTGCATCCACGAAATTCAGCCGCATTTATGCAAAATGGCCATGGAAAATTTTGACAAAAGAGTGTGTATGTGCCAGCAAAGCCTGGAGGCCATTTTCCCTATGTGTTACTCCATATATAATCCTACCTTGTGTACTTTACAATTCAATAAAAATACAAAAATTAAAAAAAACCCCTGTGTTTTTAATTTTTTTTATTTAATTTAAATCTTGCATCAACACATTGCTCTATCGGGTAACGCTCCATTTTGGATAATCCTAAACTATGAATTGTCAGTTTTCTTTTTAATAGGACTGCGAACATTTTATTGCACGAATGGTGGCAAATTCAAATCTTGTGTTAATTTTTGTGACAAAACTTTAGATTGGAAAAAAACTAATTAATTAAAAGTTAAGGAGAAATCAGAGAAAATTTTAGAAGTTGCTCGTACTTTAGTTCTTTTGAATGTATTTGATTGAAATAATTTATTTAATTAATTGTGGCAGCACAGATCGATTTAAATAATTATTTTTCAAATAAATACTGAATTATGCGTTAGTGATAAAGTCATTATCTATGGTTGTTTCAACATGCATTTTTTTTTTTTTTTTTTTTTTTTTTTGCCTGAGGATTGAAATAAATTTGAAATATTAACTTGCACGATAAAAAGCTCTATCTTAGCCTTCTAGGTTGTCGAGAGGAATTTTCCAAAGACGTCGTTACATTTCAATATTTTAATAATGCAACTTTATGCTAATTTCAATAAAAGCGTAATTTTTTTTTCTTTATATTTCATGGCGATTTTCAAGATCAGAACTACGGAAGTAATAGCGAATTAATCACTTAATTAACAATAAACCTTCGTTAAGCGCGGATCTCAAGAATTATTGCACACAAGCAATACCTTTATTGCTGCCATTTAATTTGCCCAATTTCAACATTGGGTTCAAGCTGGGCAAATTGAATGGCAGCAATAAAGACTGAATAATTACGCATTTGTACTTAAATTACACCGATAAAAACGAGTTTCTTTAAAAAGAATTCTATTTTAATAATTTTGATAAGTTTCAACAGAAATAAGCAAATGCTGTTTTTTGCAAAATTCAAATCTTTTGTTAGTAGCTGAATGGAAACTGTTTATTATTGACTGGCAACTCATGATTATAATGAATCATGATTGAAAACACCAGACTCCTTTAGATTTTGAGTAATTAAGCAAAAAAGTACATAAGAATAAAAATATTATTAATCATGCCATTTATTTTGAAACTTAGCATTTTTAATCAATCCAAAACTCTAAAAAATATATTAATATTTATATTAAAAAAATATTTTTAGCGTTACCTTTAATACGTTACATTAGAATGATTTCACCAGGTTCTTTTGTTTCCGTAGTAATATCAGTTAGTTATATAAATAAATGCTATTCACAGAAAAATGCACAGATTAAATTGATAACACTTGATAACCACTGAATCAACAATTAAAAAAATTCTTACGTAAAGTAAACAAAGCTTACGGGGATTACAAATCTATTTGATGATAAAGACAATTAGATCGATGAATTAATATTAATTAGTTAATTAGATTAATTCTCACTGAAATCGAACGAATTATTGTTTAATAAGCAAAATTCATTTATAGACAATTTCCCTATACGTGAACTGATATTTTTTGCCACATATTTTTTAAAAAAAATTTATTAATTTGTTTTTTCAAACCAAATCATGACTAACAATAAAGATATAAACACTTATACACCTTTATTATAAGCAGAGATAGAGGTGATTTTTTTTTTGTCTTCTTGCTATATATACTGGATTTTAAAGAAATTTTTATTTCTGGATGAGAAATGTGATATGATGTACATAAATTATGTATGTCAGTGCTATAAATTCTAAAGACATAAATTTATTCACTGAATGAAATGCATTCAAATAAATCAAATTAATCATTAATTTAATTAAAATTAGGAAAGGTGAACCAGTTGGTTGATAAATACGGCCAGTAATTTAAAAATTAAAAAAAAAACTAGATTTATTAATGTATCAAATGTAAAAAACCTTTTTTTTTTTAAATCAAAAACTGAGGTCACATATCGTAAAAGAACACCTAAAATATAATTTAATTATTTAAAGGAAAAGGCTTACCATTAATTGTCATTTGAATTTATAGACAGCTTCTACAGTTATGTAGAAAGGGAAACTGATCGATAAACATACACTAATAAAGCTATTTAGGAAAATAAACTTTTTAATTTTTAGTTTTTCACCATATCGATATCCTGCTGACTAAACAAGCGTATATACCAGAGATGGCGAACCAATCGCACGTCTGCTATTGATGGCAAGCGACACAATATTTTGGGCACGCCACTGATCAAAACGCTTTGCATTTTAGTTCAAAATCACAAAGTTACCTATGAATAAACGCGAATGATCGGTTAGTGGTGCGCATATTTCCATTTCCTACCCTATTTCATACATGGAAAAAAAATCGGTCAATATCATTGGTTCGTCTTTATCTTTGTTATTATATGCGAATTCGAAGTAGTTTCATAGTAGTATGGCTAGGATTGTACATCATAATTGTCGAAGGACGAATTTGGAATGATTGCTGGAAGCACACCCGTTTGTTAACGTCTTGCCTTAGTTACGTCGTGGACTACAATTGCTAAGGATGCAAAGTTTTTCTACTCATAGCGTAGTCAATTTCTTTGACACAACTGTATTTTGAAGTTTATTTGTGTTATATTTACGATTTTTAACTGTTATTTACCATGGCTAGTTTGATATGATATGTAAAGGTGACAAAATGGTGTATGTTTTAGGTTCTGGAAAAGTGGTATGTTGAACATTTGCATTTGAAACGGCATTTTGAAACAAATCACAAATTCTTTTGCCAAAAAGGTGAACCAGAGCAAAAAGAATTATTTGCAAGTACAATAAAAGACAGAAATAAACTATCGACGTCTATGATTAAATATGTTAGCAAAAATTGTCATACAAGTTACTCGGCTGCAAATGTCATTGCTCGGCATGATAAACCTTTGCAGGAGGGAGAGTTTTTGAAGGAAGCCTGGTTAGCATGAGCGTCCTCACTTTTCGATGATTTTGATAATAGATATTCCTTTGTCTAGAAACACAATAAAAGAAAGAATCTTAAAACTGGCCGGAAATGTATCGGATGCTCGATACCATGCAGGAAACATCATTAAGAAAGAATTAATTGCGATAATATCTTTGCTAACAACTACAAAAGGCACAGATATTTGTTCGGCTGTTAAAAATTCGCTTGCTGAGAAAGAAATTGATTTTTAAAAAATGTTTCAATAACAACTGATGGTGCTCCAAATATGGTGGGGGGGAAAAAAGTGGTTTCATTAGTTTATTTCAAACAGACATGAGATTCGATTCTTGAATTCCACTGCATTATTTAAAAACAAGCCTTGTGTGCTAAGAGTGATTTAACATCTTTTGTTAATATAATGGTTGAGACTGGTTGATAATGAGGTTGATATAATGGTTGATATGAGGTTGACAAAAATAGTCAACCTCATATCGTCGCAGGCTTTAAATAATCGAAAGTTTGATGCATTGTTGGATGAAATTAACTCAGTGTATAATGGCTTACTAATGTAAAATAATTTTCGTTGCTTGAGCCGAGGAAGCGAATTTCAAAGATTTGTTGACTCTTTGGAAGAAATAAAAATGTTTCTGAAAAATGAGAGGGAAATAGAACAATACCGACAGTTGTTGAATATTATGTGGCTTTCAAAATTGATGTTTTTTTACAGACATATGCCAACATTTCAATCAATTGAACGTAATTCAGCGTGCATGTGCATTCTGCTAAAAGTAACATCTTACAACCCTAATATAAATAATTTGTCATCTAATCTGCAACAACAGAAATCTCACCAATGTTACTTTAGTTTGAATTATATGTATAACTAAAACATTTTCTACTATATATGCAAAATATATTTTTTCGTAGTATATAAAGAATTTTCAGTTGTTAGTACTTAGTTTTATTATTTTTTCAATAATCACAATTCAAAATTATTTTATAGCACATCTATACATCATTAAACATTTCTTTAGAAAAAATGGCACGTTGATCCATAAAGGATCGCCACCCCTGGTATATGCTATCAATCCAGAAAAAAAAAAAAAAAAAATTCATATTTGTCATATTTGCAAAAGTGCAAATTTTGTAAGCAATTTTTGACTTATTTTCTGATGGCTAGATTTCTTAAATTTTATACAATTACGTATTCTCAATAAACATACAATACTTTAATGTTTTCTGAATTTAATTTTCAGTTAATCAATAAATTTTAATTCTGACGTCGTCTGCTACAGAACTTAAGAGGGAAAAAAATGACATTTGAAGAGATGATTTTCAAAATATGTTACATATTATAGAGCAAAAAGACATGCTTCAAATCAAAGCAGTATCAAATGCAGTAGTATGAAATACACTAAAACGATCTTTTGTTCAATCAAAAAATCACTTATCATTGAAATATTAACAGAGAAATTAATAACAAAAAAAAACTTAAAACCTTATGTATCTGTACTTACCAAATTAGTAATTAAGATTTAAATAGTTATAAACAAATAGTTCTAAATTAGAAGTTATTCAATGATCTAAACTGGTCAGGAGTATTTCACTGCTTTAGTTGCAAAACAGGAAAAACTGCCATTGCAACCGCTTTGCAAGAATTTCATTTTGAGACTAAGTTAACATTTTTACTACACTAAAAATAAGCTAGTAAACAATACCTGATTGCGCACGTAATAGATCACAGGCTACTTATCTACTAAAAAGATTAAAAAAATGATAGAATGATAAAACTAGACTCCAAAAAATTCCATTAATGCGTACGGCGCACACAAAAGAAACCAAAAATAAACCGGTTGTCTTGCATATAATTGTAAATATTTTTGATATAAAAGTTATTTCATAAGGGGAGATTAAAATCTAACTTACTAAAAGATGTTGATACAGAAAAAAAAAAAAAAAAAAAAAAAAAAAAACGTGACAGACCAGGAAATATATGTAAAAATCAGCAGATATATTAATTCAGAAAGAGTTTTCTAGAAATAAAAGAATAGTTAGTTCTAAAACGATTGAGCAATCGAGTTTTCTCTCGATTTTTAAGAGTTGCTCAATTTCCTGATTCATACTTTTTTCGACATCTCGGATAAAAGAAATTAACATTAAATCAATCAATAACATTGAATAATTAGGGTTTTAAAAAAAGGAAAATAGAATTGACGTAAATACGCTGCCGCATAGAATTCTGCAAAAAAGAAAATTTTAAAAAAATTGTTAGTTTTTTTTTCTTTTTTTTTTTTTTCCCATGCTATGTAAATAAAATTCCAGTGAAAATGGAATTTTTAGAGAGACATTTAGTTATAAATTCCCCATAAAAAGGAAATATTTTGAAAATTAATTTGTAATATTAATTTTTGTTTATCCAAACGGAGGAAAATTGCTACTATTATAAGTAAATTTTCAGCATTTTTTTTTTTACATTATCCAATTTATTCAGACTTTATTCTTTTCTTTAATTTGTAGGCTGCTTTTCATTCTAAAAGTAAATAATAAAACAAAAAATAATTACATTTTCAGCATTTTTATATATCATCTAAAATATTTCACTTTGTTCTTTTCTTTTATTTGCTTTGCTTCCATTGTTGCTTTTCATTCCAAAACAAAATAAGGCTCTATAAAGGTCGCTTATACTGCGGTAGATTTAGATATTTTGCAGTCCTAAACAATGCGCATTTCTTTGTGAAAAGACATTTTGTTTTTGTTTATTTATTATAACGCATGACACCACGGTATCCACGTTTATACACATTTTTATTTAGGTAGATTAATTTTGTTTATAAATACTAAAATAACTAAGGTAATATAATGAAGCATATAGGAATCTAACAGTTATATTTAAAAAGAGTTATTATCATCTTAATATCTTACAATTCATAAAACTTATATATTTTTTAAAAAGTTTTTATTTATTTGCCGATTAGGTTAGATATATTTTTTTAATCGACCTGCCTGCTGCCCAACTTCAGACAAGCAACTCTAACAATTGCTTAATCTACCTAGTCGGAAAATGTCACTGCATTTACTAACAGCTATAATCGACATTTAATTTGTGAAATTTTTCTTTATCTAATTTTCATACAATGCAAGTAAATATAAGGTGCACCCAAAAAATTTTTGCAACTAGATTGCATAATACTTTTAGTAAAACTTAGTTATTTTTAGGTGGGATAGTTATAATTTCATAAAAAAATTAATTTAAATTAAAATGAAATATGAAATTAATTAATTCACTCGCTGAGTATTTTCTGAAACACATAAAAATATTCTACTTTTTAGGATACAAATATAAAGCGTATTTATCATTATTATTATATATTTTTTAATTCACCATTTTCTATTTTTAATTTTAATACATTTTATGACTCATTATCATGTCCGAGATATGTTGCAAAAGTCCACTGAACATTAAGAAAAAGATCAGTAAAACATTCTAGTGAGGTTTGTTTATAATAAAGTATTGGTTTCACTTCATATTTGTTGCACTATATACATTCAAATCTATTTTGAACAAGATACTTCTCAATTTTTTGGAGGAAATCATATATTTTGATTTCTTACTCTTATAAATATTTTGAAATGAATATAAAAACTAATTGGGCTGTAGTTTTAATTAATTTTTCTATAAATTGAAAACTAAATTCATAATTCATTTTTTTTCTTTGCGCTATAATTCGTGTTAGTAAGGCTTATTTTTCCTTTTGGTCAATCATATCCTAGGTAACGATGATGTAACGTGAGCTTAAACCTCATGCTTGCAACTGTTCAAATTCTGCGAAATCAAACTGTTACAGCAGTGATTTCCAAATTAGAGACTAAGAACAAGAAATGGACTTCCTATTCGAACACGAATAGACGATGAACTTTCTTCTATTCAGTGATGTATCGTATGTGTGCCTATCTGTTGCCATTCATCGGAAATAAAATTTTAAATCTAATCCTTCTTTTCGAATAGCCTTATATACTCATGCCATTCTGTGGAAATACCATATCTCACCATTTGTTATTTGTATAACTGATAGACAAAGAATTTCTGTTTTTACTTTTTCGTTTACCTAATATAGAGAAAGTATAATAGTCGTCAAAAAATCCGAATTCGAGATTTCGACAAATCTCCATTTTTTAGACTTCCCCGAGATAAAAAAACACTTTTAGAGAATGTCCGTCTGTTTGTGACAAAGATAATTCAAAAACGCTTCGACCTAAACGGATGAAATTTGACATACCGTCTTCACACTAAATAAGCAGATTTCTATCAAATTTTGAGTAAAATCTATTCAGTGGAAGTCCATCTGTCCGTCTACTCGAATATAAGTTAAAACGATAATTATAAAATGAAGAGAACTAGATTGATAAAACTCGGCACACAGATTTAACATCGGTGATGCTGGCATCTAGCAAGTTTTCAGCCAAAATCCACCAAGGAATTGACTGCCTGTACTTTCAGAAACATGTAAACGGAATAACTGGAAAATTCAATAACTTAAATATATCAAATTTAGTAGGGGATTTTGTGACTATGAGTGTAGTTTTGTGTCAAATGTTGTTTTCAATCGGCTCAGAAAAAGTGACTAAAAGACTCTTTCGATACTATTAACCGCATGCCAGGGATTAAAGATGACATGAAAGATTCTGTCAGAATGCTAAATTCACGCCAAAAGTTAATATTTTGTAACTACTATACATCAAAGCCATGTAAGGTATAAAGGTATCAGAGATGATACCTTTATGAGAGAGTATGTGAGAAAGGTTTGGGGAGACAACTCCCGCTGGTTTCCATTATTATAAACTAATAGCTTTAGCGATTAGTATGCTTGCAGAAGATATCGGTTATATTTCATTTCAGTGACATTGTTCATATAAAATTTCATAACTATGATTTCTTTAAGTTGTCAGTCATTAAAGCCTTGTTATTTTAACTGTCTTGTATATGTTCTGTCCATTAAGTATAGGGACTTTTTTTACTGAAGAGCAATCCCATGAAATCATGTAGCTATTAAAAATGTAAATGTTACACTGAATTATTTTCTAAATTTTGCGGCATAATAACTACACAGCTTCGTCTAGTAAACTATGCAAATCTCATACAGATTCTTTCTTCTTTAATTTTCAACAAATGAAGAAAATCATAAGATTAAATATTTGATGAAATAATGAAAACGGTTTAAATTTCAGAGCAAAAATGTTATCTACTGTTAGAAATTAAGTTTCAATATTTTTAAAAAAATCACCAAAATTCAGAAAAAAATTTACATAACAAGTGAATTAATATTATAAAAAAAGATAATTTTTTAAATTTTAAAACAGTGCAAAATTTATTTTGGTGTAATAATATTTTCGGAAATTATTGAGGAAAAACATCAAACCTCACTAGTCGTGTAAAATTTCAATCTTTTATTAATAAAAATTAAAACAAATCGTTTCGAGGTGTGCATTTTCATTATGTAAGCTACGTGCCAAAATTGGCAGTTGTAGATTAAACGGTCTAACTTGTAGAGCGCGAGCACACACACTCTCATATACACACATTCATCTTTATTATTAGTAAAGATAAGAAATAAAAATTTCAGGCCATAAAAAAAAGAAAATACAATAAGAGCAATGAATACAAATAATAAGGATAACTTACTTACCCAAATATAGAAATGCATTTTAATACAACAAAATCAAAAGCAGTCTTTTACAATACTACTCCCCCTCAAATGACTGCGATCAGTCCCAAACAGCCCTCGTGTCGCTGAGACACGAGACGGTAAACAAACTAACTATGTTTTCTTTGTTATCATTTGATATTACTACTAATCTAATCGAGAAACTAAAATACTCTATAATATTTAAGTAACTATAGTAAGTAACGTATGTAGACTTTCAAGCCACTTGTTTCCATTCATTCGTTGCTATTGATTCAATCTATTGCTTTAAAATCATCCTTTTAATGTGAAAGTTAAAATTTAAATAAATATTAGATTCTGTTATCTTAATTACAACAGTATATGCTCGTAAATAATAAATAAAATACGATAACTGGATGTAGTATGTTTAGTAAGCGTGTGGTGGTAGGTAATCTTATAACTACAGAAGATTTCAATCACAGCAATGACTATAACGAATTTGGTTTCAACTGTATTCTGGATTCTCCTTTATGCGAGAATGTTTTCTTTTATGCTATCAGGAGGTCGAGCAATCTAAGGTATCAAATTTAACTTCGTAACATTGAAAGAGAGCGTCGATTTGCCAATTTGAGGAGAGCGTCATGGAGTGCTTTAACTGAAGGTTCTTAACCTCCGGGCATAACAGGTGAATAGAGAAATGCCATGGAAATGAGAGTATGTAGTAATGAAAGACAGCGTGGGTTCGAAGCACACTCCTGATAACGAATACTATGGTTTTCTTTTTTCAACATGTGATCCACACAGTTTCGGAAACAGAAGATGCCTTCGTACAATAAAACAAATATAGACACCCACATTTGCTGAGATCACCCTAAATTTAACTAAATGATGGAAAGAGAGAAGAAAACGAGGCTGGCTGATAGATTATCTGGAGATTGAAATATCATGCAGTATACTGCAGCTATTAAGCACTATATGGCGGCACAATAGGAATTAAAATTTATTTTGTTTATATTTTGCATTGCCTTAATTTGGTAACTGATCTATTTCAATATAAACGGTTAAATTAGTCTTATGGCTATCATTTTTAAGTACAATTGTCATGCCATTAATCATTATTTTCAAATGGGATTTGAAAGATTCACGAATCTATATGCTTTCCCGAGAACATTTTTTCTTTTTTCCTTTGGCAGCAACATCACCCCTGATGAACGATAAATCAGGTCTGCGTGTTTTTTCGATAAGAAAGTCAATGGAAAATAAAGAGAAAAAGCATTTCATTTAACTTAGTAACAAAAAGTTTTATCTCGTAATTGTAAGCAATTTTCTGATAATGTAGAGATATCTGAGTCGGCATTCCCCTCTACAAACTTTCATACCATACCAGCAGGAGAATGTTTGAAAATTAACATGAGATATAGGTTATCTCAAACCCACATGCACATGCTAAAATCAGAAACCTTCTGATCTCGTAGTCTAGATAACAGCAAGCTACCACGGCTTTCCATTATATATGAATTGTTGATATTAGAAGATGAATAGAGAATATAAAAATAATATAAAGAATATAAAATAGAGGAGAATATAAAATATAAAAAATAAATAACTCCAAGAATATAAAAAAAAAGGTTTTAGATGACAGAAATAGACACGCATTGATTGCAACAAGGCTTAAGTAGTTATATATTGCTGAATTTTGACTTTTTTTTGTCGTTGATTGATTTATTCTTTCATTGTTTTATTCCAAAATTAATTTACTGTATTAATTTATTGTATTAATATACATTTTGTATCATCTATGAATAAAACCATTTCATATTTTATTTAATTTCATTTCTTTCTCTGTAATGTGTGTGTGTGTGTGCGTGTGTGTAAAAAAGCCTGCAAATCTTTCAAACTATTTTAGCATTGGTTTTTTTTTTTGGAAATATTAAAGACCCAAACAACAAATCTATTCTAGAAGAGAAGATTAAAAATGTCAAGATTTTTGACAGTAGCATGAACTTAAAAACTTCGTTTTCTCGATTCACAATTGGATTGTTTTTCTAAAAATTAAGGTGCAATTAGTGAGAAATAAGGTAAAAGATTTTTCTATAAAAGAAATGAAAGGCAATATCAAAGAAAATGGAATATCAGCATGATAGTAGACTATTGCTGATGCTGCAAAGAGACAATCTTGCAAAGTTCACAACAAGAAAAGTGGTGCAAGAACTTTTGAGGTAAAAAAAAAAAGCTATATATAAGGAATTGTAATTTTCTAAATATATTTACCAATTATCTGAATTAGGAAATGAATGTAATTTATATGGATTTATGAATTAATAAAATTTAAATGAAATGTCAAAATTTTGCGATTTTAACTGTTTTCCTCTAGGTATGCAATTACTTTGTAAAAACTTCTTATTAGATGGAAATAAATGGATTTCATTTTTAGAATCAACACTAAAAATAACATAAAAATCAGCCATCAAAAATTGAAACAATATCCAAAGAGGTTTTATTTATTTATTTTTGCAGGAATGTATAAGTCGGTACAATTTCCATTCTAGGACTCATGATATTTGGAGATCAAATTTAAAGGGAAAAATTATGTCTGACTAATAATGAATTTCCAGTAATTGCATACTTGGTTAATAAAAAAAATAAAATAGAAAAAAACAGCAGGAGTGGTCTTTTCAAAATTTTATCGCGTATTCTCTAATAAACTTGTCATACCAGAAAACGCCTTGCATGACACTGGCGTACAATAGTTACAAAATATTAATTTTAGTCGTGAATTTAGCAATTTTATTGAATTTATTGTGACATTCTTTAGGATTCTTTAATCGATTATCTCTGGCATGCAATTAATAGTATCCAAAATTCGAATTTATGCTTAAGATATTTTCTCTCAATCGATTGAAACAAAGATTTGACACAAAACTGCACTTGTAACATAATTTGATATATTTAAGTCATTGCGCTTTTGAATTATCACTTTAACCTGTTTCTGAAAATATGCACCGATAAACAGTCAACCCGTTGTCGGTTTTGTCTCAAACTTGGATAAGTGTCTACACTACAGATATTAAATCTGTGTACCGAATCTTATCTGCTTAGCTCTCTTCGTTTTGTAATTATCGTGTCAACTCAGATTTGAATTAGCCGGACAGATGAACTTCCTTTTATTCAAAATTTAATAGAAATCTACAAATTTAAAACCGTATACTAAATTTCATCTGTCTAGATCAAAGTGTTTTTGAGTTATATTTGCCACAGACAGACAGACATTTTCCTAAAATGTATTTTTCGAACCCAGGGAGGTCTAAAATGTGGAAATTCGTCAAAATATCGAGTCCGAATTTTCTGACAATTACTATACTTTCTCTATACTACGTACACAAGAAAGTAAAAACAGAGCTTAGGTCTGAAAGTTAAGGATCTCAGTGGCGTAGTGGAGGTAAATCGAGCTTGAGGTACAATATGAATTTTTTCGACTCGTATCAGTGACTGTAAGTATAAATTGTTCTCCCGTCTTAGTATTGCTTTTTCGCTCTTTCATCATATATTTCTTTAAAAAATGACATACTCGTAATAATATTATGTCTACATAATACCCTTTAAAACCAGCACCCGTGACATCTATATTCCCCTTGTCCCCCACCGGTTATTACACCTGTACCTGTACCATTAGTTCTCATTGTTTCACGCTTTCTGGCATAATGTGCTCCATCAGCGGCGCTTTGTTTCATGTCGGAAACTCCCTACCCATACATAATCAAATCATTTGACTTTAATCACTTCCTAGGAGAAATAAGAAAGGCTCTCCCAAAGAAGTGATATTCTGCAGCCCTAGTTCAAAAAACAAAAACACTTTCTGGCCATTGTTTATTACATCACAATTATTTATTATGTTATTTCAGCATCTAGGTTTTTCCATTAATAATCGATTTTGGAGTGCAAACACATCATTGCAGGACATAGAGTGATCGAGAAAGCATGGCTTTACTCTTCATGTTGCAAAACTACTCGTTCTTCTATTATTCATTAGAAATGGCAAGTCTAAACTTGTACACGAACAAATCACAATTTGATCAAGAGCGATTTGTCTTGAATAAAAATAACTCTTGATCGACCTTCCAAAACAGCTAAAATTAGATTAGCTTATCATTAGATAAAATTCTGGCTTGTTGTAAGCATAAAAATTTTTCTTAAAACACGTTTCATAGTATTTATAAATATATTTCACCATAGTATTTATAAATCGGGGAAAAAAATTCTGTTACCAAATTTTTGGAGATAAAACAAAAGTAATGAAAGCGTGGAGGTCAAATAGATAATCTAGAAATAAAGTAGATTTTACTCACATTTATAAAATATTTTATATACTTAAAATGAGTTTTAAAATTTTTCTTTTTTTTAAATTATAGTCACTGTGGTTTTAATTTTTTTATAATTCTGTTTTGCTAATGATTTATCCCTTTTAACTTTATTGTACTATGGTACAATAAAGTATCCAAGTATGAAAATTTCAAAAAAATCAAAATTTTAAAAGATAACTAAGCGCTGATACTATTAAAATATTGCACTGTAATTTGAAATTCACGCATGTACAAAATTTCAGAACTCTAGAACATCATGAAAGGATGAAAACTTGTTTATGAAATGTCTTCTTTACAAAGAATGAAAGTTTTTGAATTGGAAATCACGTAAAATTATGAAAAGAAAAGAAGTTTTAAAATATGCTTTTGCTAATGTATTATAAAGCAGAATTTTTTAAAATCAAAAATATGATTGCTAAAGCAAAATATTGTAAGCCTAAGATGTTGATGGAAACATTCTAAGTAAATTGTATTTTTAATAATATTTAAAATATTTTTTAATTCTAAAAAATGCTAGGGAATTTTCACCTTACTATATTTATTATGGCGTTTTAATCTCTCATTACATTGTCTCAGGAGTCTCGCATTTTCCCGCGTTTCTTTTAATTCCATTTATATTATAAAATTGTTTTCCACTTTTCAGTTTATTCATTATTTATTCTATTCATTAACGAAATAGTTTTTTTACTACGTTTTAATCTTTAAGATATTTCATAATAATGGAATCTTATGTTTAAATTCTTTGAAATCCACTATCAGATGATGTCTGTGATATGAAACCAAAATTTATTTGAAATTAATCCATTGTCTAATAATTAATGTCCCAAAATATTAAAATAACGTACAAGCAATATACAAAAAGAAAGCAAAATACAAAATTGCAAAATTCTAGTACATGAAAAAATTCCAAACAACAAGCAAATCAAATGGAAGTTTACAAAAACGCTAAACTGAATCAAGCCCTTAATACATGATACGACCATACATGGTACGGGCATCGAACTATCGCTTTTCAAGCTAAAAAGCTAGAATTAAATTATCAAAATCAAAAGCATCAAACAAAAATTGTTCATAATACGAAAACCCCTTATAAATCATGAATTTTTAATTGAGATAGTACATATATGAAACAGAAAAGTTCATCTAACTAAATTACGAAAAAAACCGGACAGTTAACGGGTTAAACTATTTAACCAAGAACAATTACCTTAAGCATAAGAATCACTGCACTCAGTATGTAGTGGTGAAGCGCACAGGCAACAACTTTTTTTGGCTTTTTCACCAAGGGTGGGATCCTGACACCCATCCTGAGAACTAGCGATCCTAAAACACTGAAACAAATATGATTTTTTTTTTCCTCTTACATGTTGGTTTATCCCTGTAAAATGCCCGTCTATAATCACCTTCTCTATTTGAAGTTCATTTATACTGAAACAAGTGCACCAGCAGCTTTCAAGTGCGTGTTTGCCCTAGATAAGCGGTTCTTTGAAATTGACCCGACCGCCTTTATTAAGGAAACCGCACTGTTATATCTGGAGTATAAGATACAGATCACTTTTACTCGTTCGATAGCAACGTATTCTCATTAGCAATATTATAAATATTTTTTGAAAAAGAATTTTAGTATTTTTACCGGCTCCCCCCCCCCCCCCTTTTCAACACGGTATAGGGAAAAAAAAATGTTAAAAGAGAAAAATACATGTATATATGTTCAGATGCTTAATGAATTTCTACAATTTGGATCTCCCTGAGACATAATTCCAAAGTATTTTTGGAATTGCGCCTATTTGTTGTTAAAATGATAACTCCTAAGCGAAACAAATTTGGTTTGAAATCTCAACATTAAAAATTAAAGAAGAATATATCTCTATATGAAATTTCGTAGGATGTCTTTGAGTTATATTAAAAAATTATGCTACATTATAACAGTGATAACGTGTATATAAAAAAAAATCATTTAATATCTTAACAACCCGCGCTGGTAAATATGCAATAAACAAAACTATGAAAAGCATTGTCATAAAATGCACTGAACTTTCCTTTAACCAACATAATTCATTCCAGAATCCTATTCGAAAAGCGAAACAATTTTTCCATAAGGATTCATGTAAAATAGGACAATGCATTCAATTCCAAAAAAAAAAAAAATTATTCAAAGCAATTTATAATAATATTATAAATTTATTATTTATAATGTATGCTTTTTACAAGAAAATTATCTAAAGACATGCGCCTTTGGCTACGATTTATAATTTGTCAAAAATGAGACACTGCATTATCGTTAAATGAATTTGTAGCGCGCATAGCTATTATTTTTTACCCCCTTCTGATTAAATCTCCTTCTCAGCTTTTTGCTGTGACACAGAATTCAGCTCCACAAGCTCTTCGGTAATTCTTGCGATTAATCCACTTGTATGTTCTTCCACCAGCTCATCGATGCCATTGCTATTCACGTCTAGCCCCATAATCTTGTTTAAGACAAAATCTTGTCGATTAAGCTTCCACAGGCACGTGCTCAAACCCCTTGTGCGACCGAATGCGATTGCATTCGACAACGCCTATTCTGTCGAAATTTCTTTTATGTTAATTATAAAGGTTCTCTTCAAACAGGCTCTCAACATCGACTGATACAGGACAATGCAGCTTGTGAAGTCACAGGTATCTTCTCGGCAGTCATTCTGCGAAACATCGCTAGTTAAACGAGTCATATTTTTACATTTTATTTTACACGTTATGCAAATCACTCATTAAGCCAAGTTTAATTATATAGCTCTTATTTTTTATTTTATTTATTTATTTGAAATTTGAGAAAAAAAAGGTAAATTTTGAATTGCCGACATGTAAATATTTTAAATTTCAAAGTATTATAATAGTTATTTTTGTGCAACAATATGCTTCGAAATTATTAAATAAAAACGTTAAAATATCGGGTAGATTCTAACTGAAAATTATGATAGAATTTTGAAAACTCATTTCTTCGTTAGCACTTACCATCCAAGAAGTAACTATGTGGCAAATTTGATAATTCAAGGTTTATCGATCAGGACTACAAAGCATTTCGAAAAAACTTCAAACATAATATGCCAGCCAGTGTCCTGACATATGGGTAGCTCGTCTTTCCCGTGAACTGAGCGTCTCGGGTTCGGGCATGGTTGCTCTTCTGTGTTCTATCTGTAAGGTGTGTGAATGTGCCCCCTTGTAAAAAGGGGTTTGTGCAAGCGAATATGATGCATGAAGTAGCGAAGTCATACTCTTGGTCCTAGTTGGCTAGTTGGCGTGTCATAAGTCATAATATAATATACCAGCCTAAAAAAATTTCTATATTGGAAATCGTAGATTTTTATTAAAATCTGGATGACATACATCAACAGAAAGGCTGATTCTTCGCCGTATACTTGCGAATATTATAATAGAAAACTGTAACAAACTAGATAGATTAAAGTTAAAAATAAGTTCCCTTTTTTGCAATTGTAAAGATCTGTAGCATTAAATTTTGGTCTTCGTCTGTTAAGAGGTTCACTGTCGTGATTCTATTTGTTCGTGCGCATACAAATGCAATAACTCAAATATTCATCAAGCTAGATGGATGAATTTTAGAATATAATTTTTATTTAAGTCAAAATTTTAGATCTATATAAAATATGGATAAAATTCATGGATGGATACTCTCTATGTATTGATTTAGTATTTATACGAACAAGATAAATAATATTTAGAATATTGTCTTGACAACAAAAGAGTAGATTTATAAGAAACTGACCAAAATCGTCTGGGGAAGGGAGGTTTATTACTTCATAAATATTAAATAAAAATAATTCATTTCTGATTACATAATGATGCACACGGATACAATCTTCCTAATGGACTACTAAGCACTATGCAAATTAAAAGATCTTAAAAAGCATATTAAAAAGATTTTATATAAAAGAAAATTTAAATTGCTTTCACATAAACTTCATTTAAATTTGAAGGTTTGGTGGCCATAATGTGAGTCGCAATATTATGTACCTTGCTAGTTATGGGACAAAATTGTTATTTCTCGTTCTGTACTATATATTAAGTGCTAATAATATCAAAGTTAATAATATAATAATATAAATGTTAATAATATAATCATTTCAACTAGTTGTGACTCGACATATCAGAAAATAACTGGATTACTTTTTAATAATTAAAATACATATGGAATGTTTAGATCTAAAATGTCCTCTACCAAAGTACCATAAAGAAATAACCCAGTAATCACAACCGCTCAAAATGTCAATCATATAATTTTTCTGCACATGAGAAAAGGTAATCTCTCTCTCATATTCTAAAATGCATGCTTATAGGAAAAAAGAAACACACACACACACACATATATATATAACACCCTGCCAAAATATCAATTCTTTTTCATAAATTCTTTAATTTATATATATTTAATAAATTAACAATGTGGCACTTCTGACAATTGCTACTCTGCTGCACACTTTAAAAATAACATACATCGTGTAAATTATTTTAATATGAACTAGTCGCCTGCTTTCTCCTATCGAGCTTTCCAGTCATTTTTTTTTGTCCAGTTTCGTATATTTTTAAATAGTTTCACCGATCTTAAATGGTATTACCTATTTTTTCCTCTCTCTATATATAATGCTGTTAATAAAGGTTCTTTAACTATGACTACACGCAATTCAGAAAAGGGTGTTTTACTTTCATCAACCAAACATCTTACGTTCAAGATAAAAATTTCAGCATCTCATATTTTCAACGCAAAGTTTATATTTTATTTAGGCGCGAATTTCAAATTTCTCTTGTTTGAGGCTTTTCTTTTTGATTGGCCGAATTTGAGTGATCAAAATCTGATAAATTGTTTTCTTGACGCATTTGCTGACTTACAATGATTTCAAGTTCAAGAATTTAATCACAAGTTGGCTACGCCGACCCGCCATCAAATACACGAATAAATCGGAATGACCGGACCGCCTTGACAGCATTGGCGGGATCTGAGGTTGAATCCTAAGGGCCATCACCAGCCACGGTACAATCTCTCCCGTGGGAGGCACGTCCCGTATCGGTTGAGGATAGCCAACCCCACACCATTTCTGTATCCATCTGAGTGAAAAGAACCAATCACCGACAGTCAAACAGGTGTTGTTTATAATAAAAGAGAATTTGACGTCACTAGTTTCTGCATCTAAACTGAAATTAAACGTTTTTACTAATTACAAGAAAACTATAGTTCTTTTAAGAAAATAAATATTATATTCGCATTGTTTAGATTTTACCTAAGGTAATATATTAAATATTTTTATTTTTAAGAAAACTTCAGAGTTTTATTATCAGTATATTGTCGATAATAGCATGATATTTTTTGTTTATTTTTAAAAGTAAATATTGATTCTTTAAAATGTTTCAAAACTTTTATTATATTCTATAAAATTTTGCTGTTAAGTTTTATTTCAAGTTCGCAGTTTGATATTTTTGAATCATATATGGAAATAATAATAATAATCAAAATTGGATATCATGTATATCATCCCTCGCATAAAAAGTTGCTATACATGGACGGTGTCTGCTACAAAGTTATAATATAAAAACAAAATCACTAATTGCTATATATAAACAAAACATGAAATCATATTTATAAATTCCAAAACTTTAGAAGTTCAGATTATTTAAAAATACTTATTAATTTATTCTGTAATACTTTAATAAATTAAAAATTTAAAAAATATTCTTATATTGTCTGTATTATAAATTTTAGTTTTAGATCAATAGCAAATTTACATTAGTTTGGAAATGATAGAGAGTTTTTTTTTTTAGTCATAAAAACATTCTTTTATGGTCTATTTCCATGGTTACATCTGAGTCTTCTAATACGAATAAGTAGATACTATGAGTTAAATATCATGTTATATTATTGTACATTTCGGTAGTTATTGTTTAAAAAAAGAAATCCAGATCATTTCATCAATGCATATTTATATATACATATATAAATATGCATTGGTTCTAATATTTTTTAAACTAAAGTTTCCTCTAAATTATTTTTTTTTAAATTGCAATCAGGACTTAGAATAAAATATTTTTGATCATAAATAAAACAACAAAATAATTTATTGAAGCATTTCCATTATTTTTAAAATCAATTCATCATTTAGGATTTTTTAATTGATTCCTACCCTAAGAAGTTAACATGCATCTTAATTTTTATGGCGAAGGAAATACGTTCTTTAGCCTATCCCTCTCCCCTTAAAATAGTCGCTTGTTGGTGAGATGGGGATACCGTAAAGACATTTTAAGCCAATGAAATGAAAGGTTTTTATTAAAAGGATAGACTTTTATTTTCAGGCGTAAACAATTGTTAATCGGATAGAATATGTATTTAGTTTACTATTTAAACTGCTGTAAAAACGACAAAATGATGTCGGCGTCCTGGCACAGGGATAGAGCGTCATCCCCGTGATCTGGGCGTCCTGGGTTCGAGTCCCGTTTTCGTTTCTTCCGTCTGTGAGATGTGTGAATGTGCTCTCCTGTAAAAAGGGGTTGTGCAAGCGAATGAGTGATGCGTGAGTAGCAAAGTCGTACTCTTGGTCCTAGTTGGCGCTACTAAAAAAACAAGAGACGCTCCCCCACAGGCTCACATAAGAAACAACAACAACAACGAAATGATAGACATTCTTTCTGCTATACAGACTAAAGAAATACGAACGAACTGAACCAAGCGCATTATCAAGATACAATATCTCGAACTAGAGGTTCGAAATCTATGTTTTCTTCATAAAGACAATTGCAAAGAGAAAATTATTTTATAACTCTGAAGGAATCACTTTATGGATATTTTTAAGATATTCTCAACCTAATCAAAGAAATGCATTAATGAGTACTGAATATTAAGCCACTGAATATATAAACAGTAGGTTTTAATTAATGTCCTTATGTTAGCGTTAATTAATTTATTGAATAGTAAGAAATGACACACACTTCTTTGGAACTCTATTTTATTTACTTCCAAACGATAACTGCGGGCAAAGAGTAAAAATTAATTAAATAATCTATTATTCAATCTTTCCTGCAATAAAATTTTATATAAATTATAAATTATATAAAAAAAATTTAAAGAAAGCAAAATCCATGTTAAATTAAAATCATTTGATCTGAAAATAAATTTAACATTTAACTAACTACGATACTATAATAGCCGTTAAAGCTCGTGCTTCATAAAAAATAAATCCATAAATACAAAAAAAAATTTTAAAAAATCGATAAACGTTTCTTCAAAATGTCGGCGTTGTAAATCTACTATGATAATTTTACAATTTTCGCGTAAATTTCGAAAATTATTTGGGGTATGCTCACAGTTTCATGGATACCGGCATTTTAGCAAATCAGCTTTATTCCCAAGTAAAATGTTATTACTATGTTGCGATTCTCGTTTTTCCCATACCCAAAATTTTATTAAAAATATTAAATTTACGTTATTTGCACAATTTTTTCGTGACTATGAAAAATGACAATTTTTTTGAGAAATATGTAATATTTCCTAGATATTGCCGAAAGATAGTAAATTTCCTTTAACATTGGAAGCGACATTTTTTAAACCCTATAGCTCTCAAAATTATCTTCAAAATTCCATAAAAATTTCATTGAACATGCAATTTACTTTCGACAAATCGCTTCAATAAAGAAAAAATGATAGCTGTAATGAGAAACATTTCCAGACAGGTATTAATTAATGAACTATGTTAATTAATTAGGTTAATCAGCTTATCTATCTCAATAAACCTGCCTCTTCAAGTCTCTTCTATTGACACCAAATTAGTGAAGATGCAATAATAAATAATAAAGTTACAGAGATGTTCCATTTTTATTGTTGACGACTGTACAATGCATTGAAGGCCTAAGAGAACGATTTGATTTGTAGTTATTTTTTTATTTTTTTCATTAATTCTGAATTTTAAATTAAGAAATAGATTTTTATTTGATAAAATTTACATTTAATGACTGATTTAGTGGTTATATTAAAAAAGAACAGACTGTTAATTTTTGATTTTGAAGTAGAAAATTTAATTGATTAAAACATTTTATTTAGTAAAAAAAAATTAATGTTTTTTAAATTTATTGTTTACAAAAAGTTTTAGGTATGAGATAATAATATACTCTCTCTCTCTCTTACACAATAAAATTCAACAGAAAATGTTTTGATTATTTTAGATTATACTTCTAACAGTTTGTAACTTCTTATCTGCATCATTTTATATAACTAATTATGGCATTAATTATATATAAAAGTGTTGATTATTTTTGTAAAAAAAAAGATCAGAATTTACTGTAAGTTAATGGAATACATTTCTTTCAGATACTAGATTGTCAGATAAACATAGTTAAAAATTAATTTAATTAGGAAACCATTCATATTAATATTTTTAAAAAAGCATACTTTGAAAACCTTTTGCTTAATACATCAAGTCAGAGAAACAATAACCTGCCCCCTCCCTAAAAAAAAGGAAGAATTAATACCATACAAGAATTTTTATGGCATTGTCACTAGACATCAACGCAATTAATCTTTTATAAAAAGAAATTTAATTTCATACATATAGAATCGATGAAAAAAAAAAAAGCAAAGAATATATAAAAAAAAAAAAAAAAAAAAAAATAAGGGACCAATTTTCAGCCGGTATTCATGCGACATATTTGGACCAATGAAGAGACACTGTTGGGACGAAAAAGAAAAAAGTATGATACTTTGACTACCGTTTGCACACACCGATCGAATTTTGATAATTATTCAGTGATTATTGGCCGATTAATCTACTGTTTAATAACCGGATAGGTGATTTCAGCTGCAAAGTTCTGATGTCAGAAGGAATAAAATTAGTGGAGCCAGCGCCCTTTAGTGGCTCCATCCACGATCGACTAAAAACTTTAAGTGCAGATCGAAATGGTTTGTTCTTCAGTTGCAAACGTCATGATCTTCCTTTTTTCTTTTAAAAGGAAGATGCGCAATGGATTTCAAAACTATATCCATACTGCGCACTTCATGTGTTAGGTATTCTTTATAAAAAATTTCATTAGAATTCTTCAGCTAATCATTTTAAGGTTTATAAAGAAACAAACCAAAATAAACTTAATTTACACCTTAATAATATTCTTACAGTTAAATTTGTTAGAATTTTTGGAATTTACGTATGGCAACACAGTTCCTGTTGCATAAAGTTTGTATTTGTTTGTGTTTTCAAAATCGTGTGCCCGGAGTTTAAATAAATCATACAAGTGATTAGTTTTGTCGGCTTTTAAAATTTTCTAATTCTGATGGAAACCGATTCACCTGTAGTGTACCACGGGACTACTGAATCTCGGTTTCCGCCAGAACAAATAAAAGTGAGATAATAGTTATTATTATTTTTTTTTTCATTTGAAAATGATAATGAATGTTGCCAAACTATATATAGACACCGTACATCTAGAAAATAAATACTTAATTATGCTCCAAATGTACTTAAATCGATATCGTATATTTTAATTTCGGATAATATTCAATTTTTAGTATTAAAGTTTTAAAACATAACAAGAGGAAATAAATTAAAATTCTAATTTTTTTATATTTTTATTTTTTAAGAGTTTTTATATTTTAAATATTATTATATAAATAATAAAATTCAAAAAATATACTTGTTTTATGTCTGTAAAATTACAATCATAACTGAAATTTGTATAGTGTCTTCATTCTGAGCTATGTGGACATTTTTTTTTGTTTAATATCATTTTGTTAAAAAAAACAATATATTATGTTTTCTTAGAAACAGCATAAAAAAAATTCATTTTATACACAAGTTGGTGTTTTAAGAATAAAGATTGCCCAGTTTAGATTTTACAATATTAATTTAATTGGCAATAATAAAGTCAAAAATTAGCATACACATTATTATTACCCAATTTCTTTACTGTCAAAACTTCAAATTTTTAAAATTAATTATTATATTATATTAAATAATATTATTTAAAAACTGGTATCTTGTACATATGTTTTGATTATTGAAGACATTAATTATACATTGTACCTTTACATCTTCATAAAGAAAATTAATATAATTAATTTATTCAGAGTGCCATATATTGTTATATACTGGATTGATATAAACGTATATTAATATATTTTAAAAAAGATTTTAAATTAAAATTGTATGTAATTAAAGTTGGAAGAAGTCTAATGTTCAATTCATTATTGCAAATAAAGCCAAAGTTTATAGTTCTCCAGAATGAAACCATTTACAAGAAATTGTAAATGCATTATTAATAAATGATAAATCCAAGAAAAAGCAACATTAAATTGTTCTCTGTTTTAAAAAGCAACTGTATCTCAAAACATTTTTTTAAAATACCATAAATGGATGCATTTACACTGTAATAAAATAAATGTATCCATTTGTGTTGTCATAATGTTAAATTATGTACTTTATCTTGCATTTTATAGAGATCCCAGGTACAGTTGTCAACTGATGAAATTAGGGTACTGCGAGAATGCAACAGAGAGAGCTTCTATTACAGGTGTAAGTATTTTTATGTAAAAAATATTTAATTTCATTTATTCAAGTGTTAGTATTTATTAAAATGTCTTTTTTTTATTTAGGTCTACCATTTGCAATGGCTGGCATGACTGCTACTTTTCTTGCTATTAAACAAGGTAATGATTTAATTTAATAATAAGATAGGAAATTTAATATAGAATTCTCACTAATCTTTTCTTTACATTCTAGGTTATTTAAAAAGTCATCCAAGATGGGGTCCTGCTGGAAAAATGTCAGGTATTGAAAGATTTCCTCTTTAAAAAGTTGGGTACTTTGAGATTATCCTGTCTACCTGTCAACGCTCGTTAAAATGCGCCAATCCTCGCCAAAATGCACCAAAGGATTGGTAAAAACACAACTTTGGCACATTTTGTCACCACCCATCATAATGAAAAGCAATTTTGCTTTTATAGGCGCAAAGCTGCCTTTTAGCGATAATATTGGATTTGGCAAAAATGGACGACAGGATAATTCCAAAGTATGAAAATGGTCGGCGGGATAATTCCAAAATATGAAAATGGTTGGTGGGATAATTCCAAAATATGAAAATGGTCGGCAGGATAATTCCAAAGTAGGAAAATAGTTGACAAGATAATCCCAAAGTTCTTATATATATATATATATATATATATATATGCATCCTTAGCAATCTGTGCATTAACTATTGAGGTATATGTATATACATTTAAAAGAATTTTTAAAATATCCCTATTAGTATCTATCGCCTATATAATTGCACCCACTGTTTTAAAATGGAATAAAATGACCAGGATCTTAAATATTGAATATCTAATGATTTCTAAAATGTGTTTATTTTTAAAAAGTTTCCTTTAAAAATATTATACATATAATATTATATTTCAATGAAAATTATACAGAAAAAAATCTGTAAAATTCTTAATGAATTATATGTTATTAGAAATTTGTAATGTAGGAGAAATTCTGTAAGTGTATGAATTGTGGATATAAATTGTGATTTGTTAATATATTTGAGTATTTTTAACTAAAAATTATTACAAGGGGAAAAAAAAATCCTATGATTAAACATACAAATTGTTTGTCATTACAGTTTACAGTATGCCCTCCAATTTTTTTTCTTTTAATGTAAAATCTAGATACATTTAAAGAATGACTTGTCTATGATTCATATTCTTTGCATGAACTATTATAAAAAAAAATACTATAATAGAATGAAATTTTTGAGTAGATAATACTATTGCTCTATCGACTGTGGTTGATATTACTTAAATGGTGTAAATTATATAAATATTTTTTTAAAAAAATACTAATACAACATTTTTGTAAGTAAATTTTCGCTGATTAAGATTAAAAGAAATAATTA
>JAPMOR010049928.1:81809-95530 GCA_026543865.1 Argiope aurantia | reverse complement strand
TGAAAAAGGTTTCCATTTTTTTTCTCATAATGCTCATTTTATCCTCCATCTATAATGCACCTGCATGATAGATGAGCTGATTTCTAATGAGAAATACAAGAATAGTTAACGTTACAGTCAATTTAAAGAAACCACAAGGCTAAATTCTTATACGCTTATAAAAGGGAATGACTCCATTACTTAGCTTCTAAAATGCCTTTCAGAAAAGGAACCTTAAACTTTTCTTAATAATAATTAAAAAAAAAAACAATAGTTAATTCTTCAAAAAAAAAAAAAAGCAACGACAAATGAAATACTCGAAATTCTAAATCATGCACTTAAGGAATCAGGTTTACACGGTATAGGACAATTAAATAAAAGAATATATTGGACTTGATATTAATGAATTAAAATTACTGACTAACGATAAAAAATAAAAATAATTTCTAAAAAAATCATAAAAAGTTTAAAAAAATCTTTCTCTCTCTGTAAAATAGCGTTTTGTTTGCTTTTATAGTAAATAACTTACGGTTTCACGGATAACAGTTTTCATTTTAATATCTAAAATTAATCAAATCACAAACAGACTTCTTATTTGAAATATTTTAAAATACCACATAAAAAGAAAACGCATTAATGAGCTGCTGATGATAAATATTCAAATAAAGAGCGACCAAGCGTAACTAACGAATCTCTTATGGCATAATGAATAACCAGTTTAACGGTATTTTTTTTTTTCATGTAATGGACGAATGATTCTAATTGTTCTTTTCTTCTACGGAGGTCACTGCAGTTGTCTAGCTTAGTAAATCTAAAGGTCAAACAAGGTTGATTAACTGTTACTTCTTTGAAATATCGCCATTGGTATCGCGAAATGAATGATATTAACGTTCCAACATTGTCTGCAAAAAATCTTCTCACGACGCACTCCTTTGAGATTTCTATCTTTGCTGTTCGGCTGCGTGTTTGATGAATATGCATTAATAGTCAGAATGTAAGTGTCTAAGCACCGTTAGTCACTCCATGGAGCAAAAAAATATTGCAGCTTCTTTTTTTAAAATGTAAGTTTTTTTTCTTTTGTTAGGAAATGATTAAGAGATTCTGTAAAGAAAATATGACTAAAATTAATTACGTATATTAATAAATTAATAACTATTTACGATTGATGTTTTTAAGTTGAATTCTAAATTACAAATATATGTGTTAGCTTATTTGGGTTGAAACAGAATGCAAGTTCGAAGACACTTAAAAGACAATTTACATTTTTAAATAAATTTTAATATCCATTGCGGGAAAGCAATTTATTTACAAACAGGCGCGGACAAGGCACGTCCACAACAGCGCGAAACAAAAGCAGAAGTAAGAAAAGGAACGAAACAAATTATCACTAGTCTTATATAACATGGGATTTCCGGCCACGTGACTATTGAATACACGTGTTGACCTTTGACAAGGGCAATGGAGCGATCATTTTCACTTGATACGTAGAATTGATTGCGCAGTAATTTTTACACTGCTTCATAAGTGGAATGGTATCAGTAAACAAGAGAACCCTTTAGAATGACCCTTAATTGGGCCGAATTAGTCAAAAAAGTTAGAAAATTAATTTGGATTAAATTAGATATTAAAATATCATTATATATATATATGTTACAGTGAAAACTCAGTCAAAACGCGAATTAACTAGGGAAAACGCGTTTTAACTGACAGCGCTGGGGAGAACCCGAATTAACTAGGGAAAACGCGTTCTAACTGGTTTCATTGTGGTCTAACTGGTCATCTAGTTTTATTCTTGGTGAAACGGGCTTGTATTGTTGAGATATTAACGATGAGTGAAGATAATGTTAATGCTTTTTATGCCAAAAATGGGAAAAATAAATTTCTTACAGTTTTTACATAAAAAAACAGAATGACTGTAAAGCTATAACAAATGATGCATACAACACTCTCTTATCTGAGGTTGAAGAAGCAAATTCTGCCGTTAACAAGATTTCAATTCAGTATCGCATATTAAAAAGGTTTGACATTCTTGAAATCAGTGGAGTAAAAAAGTTGGTTTCTTTAAATGAACCCATAAAATATTATTTACCAGTTGAAGAAATTTTTGATGCTATAGAATTTGCAAATGTGGCCATTACATGGGGTTAGAGACTGACTTAAAATTGAAAAATCAAGGAAATTTGCTAACATAACTACTGACAGTATACACATTTTTTATATTGATGTATGAAACATGTCAACAGAAAAAAAAATAAAGAAAAAATTAAAAAAAGTAAATCTTTGGTTTCTAAACCTATTATTCACTCAGAAATGAATAGACACTGCCAAGTGGAATTGATTGACACGAAATTTCAGACAGATAATGAATTTGGGTTTATTATGGTTTACCAGGAACAAAGTTTGTGTTACTACGACCACTTCAGAGTAAAGGAAGGGAAGATGTTGCTTTGCAAGTACACTCATGTCCATATATTAAGGATAATTCAAAGTCACATGGAAATCAAACTCTAAAACACATATATCACCCGTAAAACGACTACACGCATCTTCAAAAATCATATGCAAATAGCAGGAAGCCACCAGATGATACCGATAGTACGTCACAATGACGAGAATGTAAGAGAGTGATATATAAAGAATACAGGCAAAGAAGTAAAATTGTTCGCACGCTCTTTATAAGCCTTTCAGTGCAATAACGGCATAGTTATGACACTAAAGATGCATTTGGATGATTTTTTTACGTGGTAGAATTATTCGACCGTCTGGATGTGGGCGTACCCAGCTGGAAGTATCCGAGGAACTTGGAATCATCCAGAGTATCATCTCCAGGTTTGGCAACGATTCCAAGATGATGGTAATGTGAGTAGACGTTACAGCACAGATCGCCTCCTAATTGCAATGCCGAATGAGGACCGGTATTTGGCAGTTACTGCCAAAAAAAAGGACGGAGCACAGTATCAGACCTGTCTCGTCAGCTTTCTTCAGCCACTGGTACGACAGTTTCAAGGCAGACCGTGTGCTTAGGGCAGATTGGTCTATACGCTTGTAGACCTGTCAGATGTGTTCCAAGTACTGCAACTCACTATCGCCTGCGATTAGCCTGGAGTAGAGAGCATGAATTGTGGACACCTCAACAGTGGGCTTGTGTGATGTTTTCCATTAAGTCCAGATTTAATTTGCAGTCTGATTCTCGCCGGACTTTCATATGAAGAGCGCCAGGTACCCGTTACCACCAAGACAACATCACTGAACGACACCGTTACTGAGGTGCAAGATTGCTCGTTTGGGGAGGAGTTATTCTGGCTTTCAGAACTGACCTGCCTGTTCAAATTGGAACCATGATAGGCCAAATCTATTGGGATGTCATTATGGAACAACAAGTACATTTGTTTCGGGGTGCCATGGGCGCAGAATTTGTGTTAATGTATGACAACGCCCGTCCTCATCGTGCAAACATCGTTAACGAATGCCTTCGATGGGAGGATATCATCCATATGGACTGGTCAGCATTCTCACCGGACTTGAATCCAGTAGATCATGCGTGGAACATGATTGGCTGACGATTTGCAGCCCTTCAACCACTTCCTACATGTCTACCGGAACTTCGAATAGCATTGCTTGATGAGTGGTGTAATATTCTCCAAGATCAGATCGATAATTTGATAGCATCCTAGACGTTGTACGGACTGTATTGCATCGTCTGGGAGACATATTATGTATTGACCATCATATCAACCATGTAATATTGGTTTTTGTAAATAGTTTTTGTTTTTTTGTAATTTGCTCCAGGGAGCAAAAAATCTCAATTTTTATTAATGGTATCAAACATATAGGATCTTTTTTGCTCTTTACCTTTTGTTTAATAAATAGGCTTTACAAATAAGTCACATTTGTTTTGCTTCTGACTTTTTCTTTTCCTGAACTTGCATTATCCTTAATTTATGGACATGAGTGTACTTGATATTTTTTTGATATTCGGGGATTCTTGTATATTGCAATGTGATAATGGAAGAGAGTTTGTAAATACCGTTATAGAGCAGTTATGTACGTATTGGTCAAAAATTGAAGAGTGTTCATTGTTCATTTTTCTTCAACGATGGGTTCTTGCTCAACATTGTATTAGTAAGTATAGTTTAATACAATAATTTTGGATTCAATTATATTGTCTAAAAAATCCATCAAAATCCGTTTTTCGTAGCCATTTCAGTTAGAATGCGGTTTTCCTCGTTAATTCTCGTTCTCCCTAGCGCTGTCAGTTGAAATGGATTTTCCCTAGTTAATTCGCATTTTGACTGATTTCGGGTTTTCCCGACAGAGTTTCTTAACATTTTAAGAAATTGTTTCTTGTGTCAGTCTCTTTAAATTCTCATGCTGAAAAGGCTTGATTGCATTAATTTAAGTCAGTTCCGCTTTTATCTACGTCGGGACATTCTTTAAATAAAGCTTTCAATTTCTAATAGGATTAGAGACAAATTTTAAGATGGCAATATCTTTGGTATCTCATCCTTCCGCTATATTCTTTGTGAATAACAAATTATTTAAATACTTTTTATTACTGCTGATTTCGTTGAACGGATTCATTTAAATAATATGATTTTCTAAAATTCTTATACTCTACCATTGAATTATTTTTCAAAATTAAACATAATACAAAAAAATTCTAACTAGCTATTTTTATTTCGTTTCATACGAGGAAATAATAATTCATGGAGAAAATATTACATTTGTCAAGATATTTTATTTCGGGATTCTTATGAATGCGGACATTTTAAGATTTCTTTGGCAACACTATTTTTACTTTGTTTATTTATGACTGTAAATTATTGTAATCTGCATTGGAAAATTATTATGCTATTAACGTTGACCAGAATCTTTTGGGAATACCATTGATTTGATGTTAATTTGCTAAGTTTTTCAAATTAATGGGGAAAAGAACCAGTTTAAGTTTTTAAACAGTTAATTCGTATGATGTTTTATGATAATATATATTTGTTAAATGTCATATATAAATTTGTTTTGTCATATATAAATAATATGATATTTGTTTTGAAAGAAACAGCTTTGAAAATTACAAAGTCATCCGAACAGTTTACAAAGGCATATGAACAGTTTAAAAAAGAAACTCAACTAATTAAATAAGAATTAGCTTCTAAACCTTGTCTGATATATTATAAAAATTCCTAATTAGCTCAGAATACTACAAGATATGGCTTAACATCAAGATCCTTAGAATGTAATCCAAGTAAAAGGCAAATTGTCTGATGAAATAATTGCGCAAAACAGCTGATAAAAGTAAAATAAAACACAGCTTGTTTTTCAGTTGCAACAGTTATTCATTATCGCAATTATCACAATTTAGCATATTTTAAAACAATCTGAGTTCAAAAAAATTTTTTACGACGCATTTCGCAAGAATAGTATAAATTTAAGTCAAGTTAGCCTATTCCTTCTCTGGTTTTCAGAGCATTTATTTATCAAGATTTCACAGTAGAGATTAAATTTTTGATTTAATAATTCTTTAATATTATAATTGTACTCATTTTTTTTGTCTGAGTGGACCAATATTCACACAAATAATATTGCAACATGCAAGAAAACTGCGATAACTTCTTTGTGGATATATTAAGAGCTATTATACACCTAAAAAAATTAGGTATTTCAAATCTATTATTATTCTATTTCTCATTCTGATGATGTCTATTATTTTAATTTTTTTTAGTGAGATTATTAAACTATTTTTTTTATGTCAATGTCTTAACTTTCCTAATTTCTATCGAAAGTACGTTTAAAACAAATAAAGTCCTTCAGTCGGTAAATGGCCTCATCTCGACTACACGAGAAACAATAAGCAAAAGCAATTAGATATCTGTTTAACCGAATCTTGTATTAATTATACGAAATAGAAGATAAACTTTGATAAATTTGTGAAAAAATAACATCAAATGTTTTTTATTGTAGCTAATGTTTTTAAAAAATATTTATGCATATTAAAAAAAAAAAACGATATATGCGAGTACGTCTAGAACACAATCCATTCCTTTTTTTTTGTTCTCTCGAAATCGGTGCATTTTAATTTCAAGACAATTTTTCATCCCTCTTTTTGTATTCGAGACACTTTGAAGCGAATACCAAGCAGTTAAGGAATAAACATGCAGAACATTCCTTCGTTATGTCGCCAGAGTTTAACGAGTTATGAAACTGGGATTGAAGTCCACTTTTTTAATCAGCGAGCATATTCATTAACATCAAAGGTTTTAAATATTAAACAGGTTGACACTGAAAGCGTTATTAATGCCCCGCTTGCATCCACGTATCACGGCCCATTATGCAGGCCTCTTTTTGATTAGTATCAAAAGAAGGATTTCATATGCATTTCACGGTTTTATTAATTACCCGTATTATAAATAATGGAAGGTTTTTGCGCATTTCCATGAGGGTTTTTAATAAATCTTTTATTGGGTGTCTTGTCTGGAAAAAAAATAGAAAGATGAGAATGATGGTTGGATCCATTTATTCTGATTTCAATCTTTTTTGTCCTAGACAGAGTTCAAAAACACAACTCTTCGTTCGACTGATTTGATCTCATTTAATTAGGATTAATTAATTTTATTGAATTCTAGTTTGAAGCATAAAGTTATTTGTTAAAGAAAAATAAGTCGAAGCAGACAACTTGTTAACATAATTTTAAAAAAAATGAAAAGACATCACCAACCATATTTTGTTAGAACAACCTGATACTTATTCATTTATCTCGACAATGCAACCAAATGACACCTATTTCGGGAATAAACGCACAATCTTACTTATTCAATATATGATTTATGGTGCGTAGCAGATGTTTACGTTTCTATAGCATTTTTCATTTGAATTTTAAAGCCTAAGAATTCTTCAATTTAAAAATTTTATACTTCGACGCACTTATGGACGACAGAGATGTGGACATTCTTCAGTATTTCAATGTTGGAACTGAAAGTTCAGCTGATGAAGCCCATTTCTTTTATGCGTAGAAATTGCGGAAGGTGAGATTCATTTTAATAAAACGATTTAAAAATAAAAAGAATTTTGTAATTTCTAATATATTTCGAAGATTAAAGCGGTTTCGCGCTTTATTCGATATTTTCTTCAAATAATTTATGATGGAATCCATCAAAGACTAAGCAAACTCTAAGATCATAACAACTGTTGACGGCATTTTTTCTGGTGCATTTTAAAAATAGGTATTCCTGCTATACCGAAAAAAAAAAGGCATCTTGAGTGATATACAAGTGCCTTTTAGTTATGTTAAAAATACATCATAAGTGCTTTAGCTCACCGAGTGGCTTTTATGTTGACATTGGGCTGAAAGAAAGAGATGCATCATTATTCTCAACTGAATTGTTGTCAATAGGGCCTGAATGAAGACAACTGATATATATGATCGAAGTACTACTTTGTGCAGTGTTTTTTACTGAAAAGGAAAACAAATGCATGAAAAAGAATTTTGTTTTTTGAAGAATTGATACTAAAATTCGTTTCAGAGTAATTTTAGTGCAAGGACTATATGGCAAATTTTATCTATTTAACTTGTAGCCTTCTTGAGATAAAATATTGATATACATATTGGAGGATATACAGATATAATTCTAAAATGGATTATTTACAAACTCATCGACTTCTTTGTTTTCAGAATGATATTTTTTAAAATATTGTTGCGAAATTTTCTTTACCGGGGTTCGTTTGGATAGTGGAAGTGATATGATGTGTAGAACGCTCAATTAGCAGGCAGAAGTTGAGTAAAAACAACGACGTTTATTTACACGAAGACACATAGGACAGCACAAAAGCGACAACTATATACAGCACAGAAGACGATTATCTTCACCCGAGACGTGTAGCATACAACAGCACACACAGCAGCATACAACCAGAATCTACTGCAGACAGTAGCGCACAGCTCAGTTCAGCACTAGCTTGACTCAGTCGCTTCCGACTCCTCCGTCTTCCACTTCTCCGACTCTGGCTCGGAATACTGACTTCTACCTTCGCTGCTCTCGAACTCGGACTACTGGCTTTTCCGCTCCGTCTTCGTACTACTCCGTCGTCTTCGACTACTGGCTTCGTCGTCTCCTTGGCAGCGGCGGTCGCTTCCTTTTATAGGTCTCAGCAGGCGGGACTAGAAGCCTCTCAACCAATCAGGAACGTTCGAGGCGTATCTCGGTTCCTACTGGACGGATCGGGAAAATTCTGGAAGTTTCGGGTATTATCTATTTTGGCGCCAAAGTCACCAAATTCGTCGCCAAGTCTGCAAATGGTCGCCAAGTTTGTCGCCAAGCTCTGGGACCTCCGACGCGCTAGTCCCATTAAGATGACTGTAAAACGTTCTTTCTATTGATGGAATAAACTATGCTGGAAAGCCGAATTGCAGGTTTGTAACAATATAGAATAAGGAAATTCATCAAAATCAAACTGTATAATTCTTTAACTATTACATTACTTTCTACCTGAGGCTTTGTGTATGATAAAATAAAATGTGGCATCAGGCTGTCATATTTATGAATAAAAAAATCCATTATGCAATAGGATATAAATTATAATTCATACATTAAAACACACTTTGCCCTCTCTTTCATTTTCCAACTGATATAGAAGTTTAAATTTTGAAAGGATCTTCATCTTTCATTTCTTAACATTTACCTCTTCTTAGATGAAAAACAGTATACCGAAGTTTACATCTTCTACCTGCACTACAAATAAAGTGCCCGCGGGAAACAAAATCATCGCATGTGCATCCCTGTCAGCTAACTTAAAAGACTTTCCAACTGAAACTGAAACTGAAATTTTGAAACGATCTTTGCGTATCGCCTCTTAATTTCTATGTCTTCTTGATTGGGAAACAGTGTCAAGAAGTTTGTAACCTGTACTACCCATAAACAAAATCATTTCATATGCATTCCTATCAGTGGCAATCTATTTATATCTTGGGACACAAAAAACAATCGAGTGTCCGTCCATTCAACGAAAACTATTACATTTATGCCACGTACTTATCGCTGCTTTGACCTTCGGTGTCACCAGACGCAGTGACACTGGACGGGGCGATAAAGGAGGTGTGCTTTTTCGCACATTCCTCTTCCCCGAATCTCCGACACTCATCGTGTCTATCCTATTGTGCTGTGTGAGGAAAAGCGAAAGCAGTGTCCTAAATAGATGGTTAAAAGCCCATTCTCTGCTTTGTCTACCCGCAGATGTCCTTACCTAATATGCAGATTGTGCGGAGCTGACGGGGGAAGAAAAAGGTCAAATGTCTGAACTCGGATATTTTGACCTCAGATTTTAAGCTAATATTGAATTTGCAGTGATGGGACCAGGGAAAAAGCACTTCGTAAGATCGAACTTATCTGAATAATATTAAAAAAGACTAGACATTTTATTAATAATTTGGAAAAAAAACCCTTTCAAATTCTGTTCAACTGTAAAAAACATTACTCAGAAAACATCAAAATTTACTGGAGTTGCATTTGATGGAACTCCCGATGTACATCTTTGTTGTAAAATGTATGGTGATGATGATGACGTCGTGTCCGCTGTACAACGGAAGAAGGAAGCAATAGCTTCTGAGGGTAAGGACCCTTGAGCATCCGAGGGCAGAGGTCTGACTTCTAGCTCATATGGTGATGACACTCACACTCTCGCTTGCACAACCCCTTTTTACAGGGAGGCTCATTCACGCAACTCACAGATAGAACACAGGGAAAGAAACAACAATGCCCGAATCAAGACTCGAACCCGGGTCATCCAGATCACGAGGAAGACGCCATACCCTGTAACATATACGATCACTCAATTCAAATACTAAAAGCGATTGTAATGATGAAGGTCAATAAATTAAGTTTCGTTATTTTAATTAATTTTAAATGGATCATAAATCATATATTGAGTCCACGCAGACTTATTTCAAGCTTTAATGCACATTTTGTTTTATAATATGACACACTGTTTTTTTTTAAATTAATGACGACACTGTTTGTCCTTAGATAAAGCTACATCTCTTTACAAGTATCCGGGAAATGGACTTTCATCAGTGAAGCAGAATTTAACATATTCAAATATTTTCAATTTGAATCGGTTCATCAATGATTCGAACTTATCTCTGAGTCCGTTAAGTGTTAAAACTTATTTTGGATTAACTCAAAATCAAAACTAAAATTTTTAAAAATAGTTTCTATTACTGAACTTTTGTTGTTAGTTAAATTTGTCAATATTTTGAGACTCTCGAGTTTCTTTGCAGTTTCATTAAGTTCGGCCAAAGCATCATTCATGGTTTTGTAGGATTCCAAAAGGTTATTGATCTCTTGCAACTTATTGACTTAGCATTAAATCAACTGCCCAATTGGTTTAAAATCACTTTATGTTGATATGCAATCTCGCTTCAGAAGCTTGTAAAAACATTAGGAGCTAATTAGGCAGTTAATTTAATGTTAAATTTAATTAACCAACTCAGAATCGCCATGAAGAAAAAAAATTAGCTCGTTTATGTTATTTTTTAAAATGAAATATCGTAAAAGACGAAGAAACATTACCATGTCCTGGGCGTCATTAACTTTTGCTAACCGCCGATGAAGATTGGGGCGAAAAAATCATATTATAACCCTGGTACTGAATATTTTCGTTGCTCTACTGACCGATAGAACAAACTGTAAACTGAAATCTAAAGTATTAAATTTGAAATCTGTACCTATTTCGTAAGGGAAGACTGACTGAGATCCAACAATTTTTATTTTCCAAAGAGGGAGAATAAAAATTGTTGGAAAAGGATTGCAGGGAGGCTTGATGAATCCAATAGTATTTGTAATATTTCCTTGCTCTGTAGATTCTCGTATAACTCATTTCCACCTAACGTGGATTCATTTAATTGACTAAAAATTATGATTAGCTCTTTGCAACTGTATAAATAATCCTACAAATTGAAAATATGTAGTATGTGTGAGATAAATTTAATAAGTTTCTAGCTTTAAAAAAATTGTGTGTGTATGTTTTTTGTTTGTTTGTTTAGAAAATCTTACCTACTTATCCATTAGACGCGATTTCTTGATAATCGGAACATCTGCCCTGTGCAGATATGAAAGTCCATTGTGCAATCGACATTCAGCGGATAAATTCTTTTTGCAACATCTTTATATTATATATATTCACATAATATGTAATACAATATGAATATATGTTTGGGAAAAGTGATGAAGGTGGGTGACTACATAAAAAAATTAATTTTTTGCAAAATTCTGAAATTTTTTTAAATTTAATTTTTTTAATATTTGAACAGGTTTTTTGATAAAACTATTATAATTTTGAGTCTATTTTTTGGGAAGTTACACTGATTTTTATATTTATATTACACAAGTTTTAATTCTATTTTAAATGTTTAAATGATATTTCTCAAATTCTAATCTTTGACAGAATTTTCTTACGATAAACCTCATAAATAAAAACCTAATGTGTATCTTTTGTTCAAATTTAGTATAATGATTTTTCAATATACTCTGCAATTCCTGAAATACAAAATAAGTAGTCTATTCATTTAGAAATATTTTAAAGTGGTTTTAGGGATTCATAATGTGGAAAAAAATTTGAAATTTCGTATTATTAATCAGTCCAACCTCAGTACTTAACTAATGGATTGAAATAAAATTTATCCTTTAGTTCAGGAACTAGATGATATATTTCTTAAGCTATCTGCAAAATTTTAAGGAAATTATTCAATAAACCTCTAAACATGAATATTTTTGCTTTGCACCTCTTTTTAGTCACACATACACACACACAAACAAACAAACAAAAAAAACTTAATTTTTTTTAAACTTTTGCTATTTAACTGGTAAATTTTTGTTTCGTTGATGATTTTTACAATATTTTTAATGCAAACATTAAAAATATAACTATTTTCGAATGTTTTTCAAAAAATTCATCCCGAAAGTAGTCACTGACGAACTGACGTGTAAGCGGGTCTGGTACAGGTTAATTTCGTCGTAGCCGAACGTCCTCCCACTGGTGTGGTGTGGAAGCTTGGCCGCCCAATGGTGATCTTCATCATTTGACCGCGGTTCGAAATTATATATATATATATTACCTACCACAGATTTAAAAGAGCTCCAAGATCGCTTTGAATCTGTGGTAGGTAATCGCTCATTGTTGTATTGATTATTTATTTCGAAATATGTTGTTTTCCCTATATGTTTCTTTATCTATATTCGATTCTTAAAACTGCATGGGAATAAATGCATAACAGAAAAATATTTAAGTGCCAAACGCGTTTGCTTGTGTATGAATTAAAGATTTGTCATGGCTCATTTATTAAAATTAAACATTTATCTATAAACATTCGTAAAAAGGAAACGATTAAAATTCAAGTGAAATAAATAAGTCAGAATTTTGTTTTGAATCTGCTGTGATAAAATTAGATTAAATATTTTGAATAGTAAAAATTATGAAAGAGGAAAAAGAAGATAGAAAATCAAATTGGTATGTGACTGAATCTCAATGTCTTTTCTGGGATTACATGTCGCTGAGATGAATGGAATGATTTTCCTTTCAGTTTAAAAACATTTGAGCTATTCAATTGAGAGACGTTAATCCCTTCAGCGGTGATTTTCCTGTTCCTGTATTAGTAGGTTAAAAATGTTCCGATATTTGAAGCGGGGAAAACTTGAAGGGTTATTGCCCTGGTTGAAAGGTAAGAATTTAGTGTAAACAGGAATACAATGCATAAAAACAAAAAATAATTATTATTTCAAAGTACAGATTTAAATACATTTAATTTAAACAAAGTATGTGTTAGAATAAATTTTTTTCAAGAGGTTTAGAAAGCTTTTGATTGAAATGAATGATTTTGAAAAAAAAATCCCCGTCTTATGATAGATGGACTCTTTAATTTAAGCTGTTTTAACCCTTTGCCATCGGCTGGTTCTTCTTAGGCACCATTCAAAACGGTGCATCCTTTTTGACATTTTATTTATTTTTTAAAAAAATATTGTTAAAAATACCTACAGAGTAGCAAGAAGATGTAGATTAATTTTTCGGAATAATTCAACTTAAATCAATTATATATATTTATTTTTAGGATCAACAGACAATTTCTTGTATTAAGTGATTAATTATGCATCGAATTACTTTAAGAGTTAAATAATTTTTTTTTATTGCGATATTTTTTCACAAGAAATACTTCTTTATTCTTATTCAAATCATTATCACGTTAAACATCCAAAGATGCTTATCCTTTCCATAAAAAAAGGGAATTTAATTAGAAATTATAAAGCAAATTTAAGAATATAGATTTATGACTCTACATGGCTTCTTTAAAGAGTTCAGCCTTCGAGCTGTATTGAAATAGAAGATTATACTTCCATATCTATGATTCTAAAAATGATTGTAACTACATTTATTCGGAAATAAAAATTTACTCCAATATTTAGGTAATAAAATATATATATGAATTGAAATAACCTATAAATTAAACCAAGGTTTATTACATTTATCAATTTTTCTTTCTCCTATACCAAGTACAGAAGAAATACTGTAAAATTCGAACTCAACATTTTGATGAATCAATATTTTTTTGACGTTCTTGAGTTCGGAAAACACATTTTCGAAAAATATCTGTCTGTCTGTTTGTGACAAAGATAACCTAAAATCGATTTGAGTTATGCAAATGAAATGTGGTATATGATATTTACACTACTTTTGTAGATTTCAATCAAATTTTGAGCGCA
>JAPMOR010049928.1:59965-72407 GCA_026543865.1 Argiope aurantia | reverse complement strand
CTAATATTTTCCAAACATAAAACTAAAGAAAATTCTAATGAATTTGATTTAAATGATTTTTATTTCTGTGTTGCCAGATCTAATCCTGAATATTGCAGTCTCATTTTAAATCCTTACTATACAAAAATGCCCCGAAATTCTAGAGCTAATACAAATTAAGTTTATCAAATATTTATTTTGTAAAAAAAAACACCATTATTTTTTTTATTCACAGGATATATTTAAAGTTTTTAAGGACTAGAATTCACAAATCTTAAATTTTTTAAAAATGTTTTTAGATTGAGTGTGTACACATGTTAAATATATATAATATGTTCTTTAATTTCGTTATGATTTCCCTGTTTATAGCTTATATTTGTGCATATTTAACATTTATTTCGCGATGATTCTGTAATTGGAGCATTTTCTGTCTCTGGATTTGTATTTTTCAGCTTATATATTTTACATATTCTGCTTATTTGATTGGCATGCCTAATTTGTAAGTACGACGTGATCTTTCTTATATTCTTTTTTCATGCATAAAGTTATCAATATCATGGTCCATTGCGGTGACTTTTAATTGGCACAGTTTAATAGGAATTAGTATGTTATTATTCATGCATATGTGTTGTGCTATTGTGAATTGCGTTAAACATTTCATCTTGATTTTTTTTTTCATAAAGTGCACTGAACACTTTTTTTACGTATAACTCACTGAGTTTTCTAAAGGCAGCCTTTTGCGGTATATTTTATGTAACTTACTTGCATATGCGTTTTAGATGGCTCAAATTTCTTTATCTTAGATGCCATATATAACATCAACTTTTTGAATTATCTAGTACTCAATACTAATCAATAGAATTTGATATATTAACAGAATATCTATAGATTTTTGCTTTTTGTTAGTTTCATTTTAATCTCTAATATTGTCACTCTGTTATGAACGCATAAAAGGATTAGTTTGGGAAAATTAGTTAGATGATGAGGTTGATATCTGAATAACCTAATTCCATCTCAAATCAGTTATTCTATTTTTTAAAGCATAAACTGCATCACTAAATAAAATGGTAAACTTGAATCTCCTCACAAGTAAAGGTCTCCATAATTGAAAAATGTAAATCGGAGGACGAAGAGGTTCGCTCTCTGATTATACTGATAACTAGCATCAATCAAAAACTGATTATCCGACATGTTCTTTGTCATTTTCTGCATGCCCTGGCTGTTAAGAATGCTCACTACGATCGAACTGGCTGTTAAAAACTTCTCTCAAAGCAAAACACAAAATTAGATCTGTTTATCCTGAAAATATTTCAGAGAGACAATTGAAGCTGAGTCAGTTCTATTTATAGAAGCTTAGCCAGGCTGTCTGAAACGCTTCATTTGCGCTTTGAACAACATAAACTTATAGTATCAGGATTTCTTTGATTCATGGCTTCGATTAAATATGGTACATCAAATAAGGTTATAATCACCAACCCACCTTCTAATTATATAATAAGTAGTTTTATTTATTTATTATATAATTAGAAGTTATTATTTTCCTTTTATGGTTTTTATTTATGACAAATATCTAAAATGCATTAACAAAATGTTTATAACTTATTGAAAGGTGATTCTCTTATATTTCAACATTCTTATCACTTCCATGCTTAATATTTCTTCTTAAACATGAATCCTAAATTATTATGACAGTATTAGAATGAAATAGCTTAGCAAAAATTTGAACATATCGATAAATATTTACTAATCAGCAGAGGAAACTCAGGAATGAAACTATCTTGCGATTTTAAAGTAACAAGGCCACCAAGGAAAATGCTGTTATTATCTGCCATTCACTAAAATTCTATTTCCGAAAATATCCCATTGTGTGGAACATCCGTCCATCAAACATCAAGAGTACAATAAATATGAGGTACATAACAAAAGTGATTTACAAAAAAAGCCGTCAAAAGCCTGGTCACTTTCTTCAGGTTCTTTTCAGGGGCGGTCTCCGTTGCCATTCCCTTCTCTCTTTTTTTTATTATCTCACCTCTATAATTACATGTGTTTTGATCATCAGGCGAGGGTAAAGCGTGATTTCTCGGTCAGCAACCCTTCCAGGCCTTGTTGTCGCTTCGGGCGGATACCTTCTCGGAAAAAATCGGTGGATTTGTTCGACACACGCGTGTGAAGATTTCTTCTCTTGTTAGTAGCTTTGGTCCAGCCCTCTGCAAGGTGATTGTTTTCGGAATCAAGGTTGCTCTCTGACACACTTTCAAAAATTTGACAGAATTACCAATGCTTGTTTTGGTGCTGGTTCCTTTGTGTTGCAGTAAATTGACTGAATATGAAGGAATAAGGTAATTTTGGAAATTGTGCCGCTGGTAATTATTAATTGTGAAGATGAAGGTCGATTTTTAATGCAATTAACTTAGATTTAGAGTTAGAAGTTTATTTTGCTTAGTTTATTTTGCTAATTCTAAGATTAAACAATTTTGGGTTTTAACAATGAAAATAAAAAGAGTACTTTTGAGCATTGAAATGGCATTATGTTCTTCCATTCTTCATTGTTATTATTTTTCGTTCATTCGAATAGGCATCATGAATAGACAGCTGAAATGTGAAAACTTAAAAAAAAAACTGCATTAAAAAAGCCCCCTTTTTAAAAATAGCGTAACAAAAAATTGCCATTAATAGTTATTTTCAAACATGAAAGTATTAAGATTAATGCCAATTGAGTAAATCACTTTTTCAGAACGCACAAATCTACATTTCTTAAAATATGCATTATTTTCTGCAAAATATTATTGAGTTTTATGAATAACTATAAAACAATGAATCTTGAAGAGTCATAATGATTAATTATGCTGTCCAGTTTAAATTTCTCATATACGAAATATACAAAGAGAAAATACCATGAACAAAAAAATTGAGATTCAGACAATTTTGCAGTTTTTCTTAGTCCGAAAAAAAAACCATATATATATTTTTAAATTTATGAGAATATGTTATTAAAAAGTACAATGAACTAGAGGGCTGAATTTGATTTGCGCTCTTTTTAAAATTATAAATAGGTATTTCATTTTAGAGGATCTATTTGCATTCTATTAGAAGATCTATTTGCCTTTCCGCCTGTGGGGTTCTTAACATAGTAACTAAAATTAGTAAAGAGATTCAAAATATAATTTTATTTATAGCCTGTAGTTATTAACGGACTATCTTTCTGTCGTTATGTCTACTTATGTATATCTGAATGCATTAACTCTCGAAATAATAATACACTAAATACACTGTTTGACAATTGCTAAGGAACAATTACGTTTTTCGGAATAATTAAGTATAGACAATGATTGAAGAAATAAAACTAAGTATATATTTAGTAGGGAGGATGTGCATTTATTATAGTGCAAAATGGTGCAGATATCGACACATCGAAGAATTAAAAACAAAAACAAAAAAAGATGCTTTTTGCATGATTTCCAAACAGCCCCATAAAAATTGCTCTTCAGGTCAGAATGATGCAGATATGAGTACCTTAGTAAGATGTGTGATGACCACGGACACTAATGCACATTTTGCATCTGTTCTCCATGCTCTCCACTAAATTATTGAGGAGTTCTGGGGGATATTGTTTCACTCCTCTCTCAAGGCGATTTTGAGTTCTTGCACTGTTCTTTGTGAAACACGTCTGCCAAGAGCATCCTGAGCATGTTCAACAGGTTTTAGGTCGTGTGAGTAAGCAGGCCATTGCATACGGACAGTATTTTCACTTTGCAGTGTTCCGATACCTCAACGCTTCTGTGTGGCCACGCATTATGGTCCATAAACATAAAGTCTGGACCTACAGCACCCCTAAAAAGACGAACATAATCCAGAATTACCTCTCTGCAATACAGTTGCGATGTAATGCTTCCTCGCTCAAATATGTGAAGTGGTGTTCTGCCATTGTGTATGATGCCTGCCCACACCATCACGCCTGGGCCATCCCGACACGTTCACTAACAAACTGTTGTGCATAACCTGTTGAACGCTGTCTGTTGTGCATAACGCTGTCTCCACAGTAATTGGTGGCCAGAATCCCTTGTCACACTGAAACGAGATTCGTCTGAGAACATCACTCTAGACCAATTTTGGATATCGCAACCAACATGTTCCTTACACCACGACTATGGCGTGGTTGAAGCGGGATACAACGAACAGGCTTCCGTGCATACAAACCAACTTGATTTAATCGCCGTGAGATGGTTCTTGCAGGAACATGTGTACCGGTAACGTTTGCAAGGTTTGTAGCATCTGGCCAGGAGTTAAATATTTGTTCCCTTTTGCCACGAAGGCTACATAGCGATCCTCTAAAGGTGTTGTGTTCCCACCAGGACCCCCGGCATGGTTTTGCAAAGCATTTCCACTTTCAGCGTCCTTCTTTAATCGCGAGATGACACTCTTTGATACACCCATTGCAGCAGCTACAATAGTGACACTTTGACCTGCTTCCAGTCGTCCAACTTCTCGTCCACTATCGTAGGTACTCTTTTGACATTTTGCTCTTAATTATTGCAAGAACAAAACAGAATTTCAGAGAAAAAACTTTTATAAAATCCTGCTTTACTTTGGGATAGACATCAAACAGAATGAATCATGAGCTTGTATGTAATGACTTTTATACATTTATACAGATAACGCGTCTTGGTCTACCACGCCCTCTCAACTTGAACTTACTTTTATTGGTCAGCTGTCTGAGACACAATTTTACACAAATCACTTGTTACTTAGCAATTGTCAAGCAGTGTACATGGAGTTTACAATCTGGTATTTTCACCAAAATGTATATCAGAATAATATTCAAGGTCAAATCGGTGAATAGAATAGAATCGAATTTTTAAAAATTCTTTCCTGATTCACTTTTGTACACGACAAAGTTAATATACTGTGTTAATATATCCTAAAAAATTAAGAATCCCATTTTAATTTATTTTTAATAAAAAATTATCTTTGAGAAATAAATAAGGCTATACTAAATAAAACCAGGCTTAAGCCAATATAGTTGCCGTGATGATCTTGGCCATTAGGTCAAAGCATTTTGCTATCTCCAGTATCTTATAGATTCGAAGCGATGATAAATAAACGATTATTTGTATTTCTTGCGTTTTACCCTTAAAGAAAAAAAATTCTTGGCAAAAGAAAAATTTAGACATTTTCTTCTTTGACATTTTTTAAACAAAATCAGCTTTTAAAATCAGATTACAATAAAATGAAGCATTTAGAAATAAAAATTTCAATAAACTACCCGAATAGTTTTATGACAAAAAAAAAAAAGAAAAAAAAAAGAAAGAAAAAGAAATAAAAGAAAAAGTTTTGAACTTTTAGTCCAAATCATTGTAGCATGATAATATTTTAGGTTTCTTTTGTCTGGCTTGTTTTCGTCAGGTTTGATTGCATCAGCCGCCGCATTTTGTGTGTAATATTTCTAACATTTTACTGAAACAAAATTAGTTAAAAATCATTATCCTGTCAAAGGACAAAGAGTAAATTTCAGATATGCTTTAAATTATTTGGTAATAAACTGAAACCAGTGCTGCTAAAATATTTACATTGATTATTTATAATTTTGGTAAATTTTTTGTCCGCAGATTATTTAAACGTTTATAAAACCGTGTTTAAAATTAATTTTGATTTTTTAAAATTGATATTATTGACAAATCCTGTTTAAGTTTTAAACTGATGTAAAAATGTAGTTTAATATGTTCCGAGAATGTCGATAAAATCATCCAATGAATTTCATTTGATTAAAATTTGGTGAAATTTTGTAAAACTCCTTTCTTAACGATACTGTTCGTAATATTGATTAAGAAATAAATACATACCAATTTGAAAATTTTAAACAAAATTTTCTGACTCCAGCGCTTTATCCTGTAGCGTGTTTTGAATGATTCTTGCATTGCACAATGCCAAAAAGAATGCCAGCCTAAAAAATGTACCATATTAAAAAAAAGTTAATATAGGTTTCAGGATCGAAATAATTATCCCTTTTCGATTACTTTCTCTTCGATGAAGCCTTAACTCAACCCCGATGCTTTATTTTGGCATATATTATGCACGAGGATTTGTTGAATAATTTTATGATGATGCGATGACGAAATATTCACTTGAAACCTATGTATAGAGAATATTAGAAGATTGTGAAAATGGAGATATAATATATAAGTAGAGACATATAATATGTAGGGGAAAAAATCAGAAATTTATATATCTCATTTTTTCAATATTTTCCTTAATTTTGATACATTTCGGCAGGAACCTGATTTCCAGTTATTAGAAATATTTTTACCTGCTGCTGTCTTGTTCATATTCTTATATCAGCGTCAGAATCTACTGGGATAATCTGGTTGGATTCGCATCCCTTGGGTTATGAGGTCGAACCCAGCCGACCGAAGACTCTCCGTGTACATGGTGCCTGGTGCACGTATAAATCTGTTGAATTCACAAAGTCCTCCAAGTCGGGACAATACCACTGGGGGTATTGGATCAGAGGTAATCATTCACTTATTCAGGTCTAAATTACGATCTGTGAATGAAATGTATGAATGAAGTTCGTCCCGTGAAAAGAGGCTGAGACGTCTGAGTAGATAAGACGTACTCTTGGCCCTAGATGGCGCTACTGGCACATGAGAGGCTAAAACTAGGCTTAAAATCTTTGTCTTTATCAGCGGGCTTTTCTATAACAAGTGCCATAAGCAGCAACAACATCAGAATCATTGTAAGATAAACGTCTTATACATTTTTGAAGAAAACTAAAATCCTCTGTGCCACTATCACTATAATCTTCTAAATTATTGTTACGTTTATTCATATTTCTCATAAAATAAATTATTCTATAATCATATTGAAAGATGATAGCGTATAAAATCAATATCTAAGCCCATAGCACGAATGACGCTTGCTAATTTTCACGCAAAATATCGCGACACAGGCACCAGTCTGACTCGTTATTACGCACCTTGGTTTGAATAATGCATCACGAATGTAACTCGTTATTCTACACGAATAGATTAAAAAATGTTAATTTTATTGAATAAATAATGAAAATCTCAAATCGCCTTTGCATACAACTTTTAACTAATCGTTTTATCTATAGAGTATATTCTAAAAATATGCGATAATATATTCGTTATTATTATTTCAATCAACATAAAAAAAACTATTTAAAAACATTATCAGTAAAGAAACAGCACATTCAAGATCCTATTTTGAAGGATAATTCTAGGGGTAATTTTAAAGGTAAAGCAGAGAGCAACCAATGCTGCTTGAGTGTGCTATCACAACCTGCAGATCTCTGGGGTATACGATGAGCCTGATTTCCATCCCTGTTGCTACCAGAAAAGTAATATTTTGCGAGATAAGCTATGAATGGAAATTGTGTCTACAACAACGTGAGAGAGAAAGAAATTAAGATATTCAGGTGATAGCTAAAAATATAAATCACCTTTGATATAGACAATTATGTGTACCTGTGCGGAATATTCAACTGGTTTAATGTACCTTTCTAACGTGGCCCAAGAGTTTTTCTCAACAACTTGCGATTATGTACCATTGATAGATGATTTTTCTTTCTGAAAGGGCTATTACTTATTGTGTTTAAGGAAGGGAGTAATTTAAATCAAACAAGCAAAGAAAAAGTGCCGAACAATTATTTCGCTCTCGGTAAATTCGTGTATAAAGGATTTGATGCTTCGGGAATAATATTTTCTGTTTTCAGACAAGTTGCATTGAAGCGAGAACTGATGTTTAATTATTTCATTGGTATGAACTTGTTTCTTTATTTTTGGTAAAAGCAGTTTGAAACTTTTGGGGAGATAAAATTATAAAATCACATTTATTTTTTTAAAAATCATCATAAAATCACATAGTCATCTAAAAATCACATTGAGAAAGGGCATCTAAAGGAAAAATAAATGAATAAACGGTCTGCACAATAAATTTATGACTAATTATAAACATTTTATTGCCTCAGTTTTCTAATCAGAAGATTAGAAGCTCCTTGTGCGCTGAGGTGCTGTAACATATTTCACAAATTGCAAGATGTAAATATAATTTCCAATTCATTTAATCTTTTGAGTGATATTTAAATCCTCCTACAGTCTAACGCACTTACTTTCAGAGCATATGCTTCTCTTCATAGAGACACAAAAAAACATCTCGAAATGTTCCCTTTTAATTCAATACCAGTGCGTAATGTTGGTATATATCGGCGCATTAAATTAACATAATAAAGTGCATCCATTTCTGTTACACTTTGTAAGGAGGAAAAAGACGTTGAGGAAAATGTATTTTCAGAGAAATTAGACTCGCTGTTTCAAGTGTTTTTTCAATGTGGAAATTTTTCGCTTGAAATTCACTGAACTCTTTATATAGCAATGTGATATGAAAAAATATGGATTGCAAGTGAAAATGATTCGTAATTCTGTTCTTTTTATCAATTTAAACTTTCTTGATTTATATATATAGAGTGTTACTCCTCCATCTTTTCATATTGTTTCACGTGTAGTAAATATAAATATTGTTAGTGGCAAAGAAAAAAATAAAGATCTCTATAAGCTGCCAAAAGCAAATTTTATTAAACTTTTGAAATAAATTATTTTCAAATATATTACCAAAGATTTCCCTCCAATTTTTTGTTAAAATATTTGAGACCTATTATAATCAAATGCATCACATTTTGTCAACTGACATATAGTGTTTCAACAATTAACATTGGTGCAATTTCCGACTCGATTTTCATAAATTTAATTGAGAGAAAAATGAATTGCTTAAGGGATGTTGAATTTATTTATTTTTCACTTGTATTCTTGTTTTGAAATCGAATCCTTCGACAATATTAAAAATGGATTTTATTTCAATAACTAGCCGCCTTTGGCGACCAGCCGGTTCGCCAGTATTACCGCTCGCTACAGTTTACAATTAAATGTTTTAAGTAAATGGTCTCTTAATAGATTCTCAAACAAAACATTTTTCTGTCAAAGATTCTCAAACAAAACATCTTCAAATTTTGATAGTCATACCAAACTTATACTATTGTTTAGATCGTTCCGTTCAATTTACTATATTTATTTTGCTAATTTGTTGTCATTTCCGGTAAAACTTCAACATTAATTTAAAGTGGAAATGATGAAATTGAAATTAATATAAAGATATTTTTTTAATAAAACGAAGCGTTTTATTTTATTTATCATCTTTATTGCTATTTATTTATTATTATTATTATTGAATAAGAGTATTGCAAACAGAATTGCTCGGTATTTAAGTCTTATGTGAACTACAAAATATTTTTCATAATTTATGTAATATCTCAAAGAATAATTCAACAAAAATTTCTCAGATTCAGCAAAAAATTCAGTTTTTAGTTTTGCTTTCAAAAGGACTGAAATGAAATCGATAATAATAATTTGTTCCGGCCTATAAATATATTTCAAAAATTATGAAGTCTAAATTTAATGCAGTAAGGTATCATATTCTGAGAAATATTCTGGAGACACCAAATTTTCAATAAATGAATGCATGTTTCTATTTTCCACGATCAACTAAGACTTATTTATGAAGTTTTGAATGTTAAAAATTTAGAAAAACTCAACATTTTCATAATCTTAGGCCAATTAATCTTGAGAAACCTGCGCTCTAATTGGCGTATTTTCTTTGAAACAATCAATGGAAAATCTGAAATTATCCTTTTTTTATTGAATAGTGATATTCAAATTTTCATAAATCAGTCAGTTTAAGTGATTGATTTAGTCGATTGGAAATTAACTCTTTTTGTTTAAAATATTAGTGTTTCAAGAACATTTTGTTAATCGTGACTTCCACAGCAGAAGCTTTATGTAAAATCAAAAATTCGTTATTTATTAGAGCATTTATTGAATCAAGTTACATAAAATATAATCATTTTCTATTTAGACCATTTTAACAGATCTGTGTCTTACTAAAGGTTTACAAATTAGCTGTGTGGCCCTGATTTGAATGGATATCCTATTCATATTAAACAAAACTTGCCTTAAAATAAAACTGATTTATTGGATTAATAATATAGAGAGTGTGAAAGATCATAAAATAATTTTTCTTGAATTTATTTTTTAGAAAAAATAATATTTCATATTTGTTTCATTTCCTACATACACGTGCCGAAAACTATATTTTTGCAGATTTCATTTCCAAAAAGATTTAATTTATTTTTAATTGGAACTTTAATCAATGTAATAGCAACACATTGAAAAAAGCTAATTTTTTCCCATGAATGCGAAACGTGCTCGTGCAGCTTAAATTTTATTTTTATTTTGTACGAAAAAAAATTGTTTAAAAATATAGTTAAAATATTTATTTAAAAATTCATTAAAAATAGAAATTTAATTTTAAGGTTAAAACATTGGTATCATTTAAAAGATAAATTTTTGATCTTTAACTTCATGTAAAAGTCTTTTTTGTGCGGTAATATTTTCGGAAGTTATAGCAGAAACACACCAAAATTTCGCTTAATTTTTAAATAAATAAAATTCTAATTAAAAATTCGAAAAAATAACCCCCAGGTGCACATTCCCGGCCTCCAAGGTATACACGTGCCAAATTTGGTAGCTGTAGGTTGAATGGTCTGGCCTGTAGAGCGCCAACACACACACATTGAGCTTTATTATAAGTATAGATATAGATGACATCAATAGCACATAATAATAATCCATATCCACCATACAATCAAATAATTACAAACATTTTAGAATGAAAATATGTATTCTAATGAAGTGAGATGTTTAACAGAAGTCTCATTTTTTTGTGTCAGGTGTCTCTCTTTTTTTTTTTTTTTTTTGCTGGTTTTTTTGTATTTACATTAAAAATATGGATCATTTATTAGTTTTTCATTATTGGTTTTAAGTGTTAATTACAATTTCACAATTAATCTGTGCATGCATGTGTAAAATTCCTCATAATATATGTATGAATTTAATCTTGATTTTTATTAAATCTTTTTACGATTATGATTTTTATTAAATGTTCGTAATTATGTATGGTTAAATGTATGTATGTATGCATTAAATATATGTATATGTATGTATGATTAACTGCATGTATGATTTTTATAAAATTTGTTAGTTAATAAATTAAATATTAGCTACAATTTCACAATAAATTTTTCCATACCTCTGTAAAATGTGCCATAAAATATGTATGATTTTAATTTTGAGACTCTTTGCTTTATTAAACTCCATAACTATTCTATCTCATTAAACAAAATATAGCCTTTATAAATGGCTGTTATGATCATGTTTTGATCATATTTTTGTAATTCTGGAATATAAATACAAACTAGGTGAGAGGAGAATAAAACTTATCAAAAACAAAAACCAGGTTTGTTGAGATTTTATTATTTGGAATTTTCTCCTGTGAGCTATCATTAAAAATGCATTGCTCTATATTTTATTTAAAAACATGCCATGTACATTGCAATCCGATTAAAGCTAGTTAAATTTATGAGTAAGTACTCCCTCAGTGCTTTACATTTCCACTTCAGTTTCAAATAAAAAAATATTAACCCATTAGCTGTAATAAGCTTTCACAGGAATGGCAATTATTTCCCTTTTTTGCCATTTTAATGGACAGAAAACAGGGTGACGTATATAAACTAATCCAATCTTAACAACATTAAACACATGTTTCTGGTCGTCTCGAAAATTATTGCTAATGAACGGCGAAAAGCAATTTAGAAGCCGGAGCAATGCCATTTTATTGTTCCGCGCCGTGTGTTTGAGTAATGATACCACGGGCTAAACGTCAGAAATCAGAGGTTTTATTGAGGAAATCGAGTTTATTTGATGCATGTAAAGAAAATATATATTATAATTTGCTCTTAAATCGAGGAAATATGAGGGAAACAGGAAATGAAATGATTTAAAATAAAAACGGATTTAAATTCAAGTATTCAATGTTAATGGCTTTTGTTATAGTATTGTGATTAGATTCCTAGATTAAAAAGCGCATTTTATTTAGAATCGTTTGCTATTAATAGACGGGTAGAAGATTTCATGAAACAAAGAAATAAGTCAGTCATATTGTAGAACCCGAAATGTGTTAGAATTTTAAGGGATTCTATTTTGGGCGATTTTTCTGGTAGTTCTTGCGTTTCTTTTATTTAATTTCACTGTAACTGAGAATATTTAAATGTTTTTGCGAAGTACATTACGAAACAGCGACATATTGTATTATATTTTAATATGTATTATGCATGCATCTTTAACACAAGTATGAGAGGTTTTCATTTCTTTAGAATAGTTAATACGATTTTTTTTAGCATTAAATTAACATAACAATTTATAATCTTTAATTTAAAATTCTACAAAACCATTACTTGCGCAATTTTAATTTTAAAAATGAAGAAATGCACGTTTCCTAAAAGAAGATAATGTTGACATTTTAATGATAATTCATTGAAATATATTTGTTATTTATA
>JAPMOR010049928.1:12045-54965 GCA_026543865.1 Argiope aurantia | reverse complement strand
AAAAATATAATGAAATAGTTAGATAAAATTTATATGTGATTTTTATTTCAAAACTATAAATCTATAGATTAAATTTATCAAAGATAAAGGCTGTTTCACATAAATACTTTCTTGGTCTTATTCAACATAATTGAGATGTTAAACAAAAATGCTCCATGTTTGTCAAAAATATTTTAACATAAGAGTTTCATCAGCACACTAAATATAAATACTACATATTCTTTAATTATTATATTTATTTGGCTAGGTTTTAACCGTAGCATTTAACGAAAATATAGTATGCATTTATTTTCAGGCAAGTTATTGTGACTATAGCTAAAACTGATTTTACTTTGTTAGTAATCAAAGAAAAAATACTCAAACTGATGAAAGGTTTATTTATTTCAGCATAATAATTTAATAAATAAACTTTTTTTTCTGAAATTTTAATATGGTTTGGGTCTAAATGAAAGACCTTTTTTTTTGTTGCAGACTGTCTAGACGAGGAAAGAACTAACAATTGTGGAAAACAGTAAGAGAAAAAGACAATTTGTAAGTTTTCGAGGATGTTTATGGATGCCAATCCAGAGGGTTTGATAAAATGTAATTTTCTACCAGAAATTATGAGTGTAGAAGTATGCGAGACACAAATTATGAAAGTAGAATAATGCGAGGAAATCGAATGAATAGCAATCCTAATTTTTTTCCTTGTTTAATTGCTACCTTACTTCGGAAAGATCTTACATCATTACTCGTAAAAATATCAAGAAATTAAATTGCACTCATCACTTGCAATTGATATTTGCATTATGAGAACTTCTCTCATTAAAAAGAATTAGCATCATTCTTCTCATCACCTGGTGGGATATCCGGTAACATGGTGAGCCGTCCTAGTGTGACATCCGGCGAAGGAAAAGAATGCACTCACATATATAAAAAAATGCCTTCAGAATAAGTAATCAATTCTTTCTAAGAAAGAACGTACGCGGCTCTGTTTGTGGTTTTTTTTTTCTTTTCTTCTCATTGTCGAATTATTCCATTCTTGAATATGTTTTCTTTAACTCAAGGATTTCAATACTGTTTTCTGGTTGCTCTCACAAATCCTATAAAACTGTTTTGTAGAATCAAACAAAGACAGGGATATTCTGTTCTGAGGGGTGAGGAATATCTCGCGGAATAAAACAGATACAGTTGAAAGATATCAACTCCTGCGACAAGAAGTACTACGAGATTTTAATTTTGAACTGATTTGCATCGTACAAGATGAAAAGATAGTACAAAAGTCTTAGAAGACTCAGTGACGGATTTACAGCTACGAAAACTAAGCAATTGCTTTAGAGTGTTGATCTGAATGAATAGCAATTGCTGAATTAATAAATTCGTAAAAATTGCAGATTTTTTTAATTATAAATATTAAGATAAAATTGATATTTTTCCTTGTGTAATCAGTCAGGCTCCTACCCACTTCGATACATTCATTTAGTTGCTACTGCGTTTATTAAGACTAATCTCTTATTTAAACAAAAATGTATGCAAACATGGATATGTAGCAGACATATGTATTTTCATAAAATTACTAATATAATCAGTAGGAGAAGTCTCCCTATAACTTTCTCGTGTACTTTCCAATAAGCGTGTTATCCCTTACCTCCCGCAAAAGATTGCGGAGCATGGGGAAGGCAGAAATCACCTCGCATGACATTAGTGCACAGTAGTTACGAAATAAAACTTTTGGTATGAATTTAGCATTTTTATTGAATTCATCGTGTGAGGTCAATAGCATCCGAAAATTGAATTATCATTTTAGGCAAGTTTCGTTGAGAGATTGAAACAAAACATTTAACAAAGAACTACAATTGTAGTCATTTTGCAAAATCACACACCAAATTTGATATATTTAAGCCATTGCGTTTTTGAGCTGTTGAGTTTACATGTTTCTGAAACTACAGACAGTCAGACGTCCAACCCCATTGTAGATTTGCCTCAAAATTTATTGACACATATAGATGTTAAATATGTGAAATGTTAAAATATATGTTAAATAAAAAAAATATATGTTAAATAAAAAAAATATATGTTAAATAAAAAAAATATATGTTAAATAAACAAATTTTATCCATCTAGCTCCCTTCTTTTCGCGTTAACTTATATTCGAACAGCAGACTTCTTCTGAACAGAGTTTACTCAAAATTTGATAGAAATCTGAAAATTTGGAATAAAGACCGTATGCCAAATTTCATCCGTCTAGCTCAAAGTAGTTTTGAATTGTCTTTGACCGTAAATGAAACAATCAATCATATTAAATCAAAAATGTGTGAATCTAGCTGATTTTAGCTATTTTTTTATAATGAAAATTCGAATATGTTACTTTGAATACCTATATTATATTTTTGGAATTAATATGTTTCCATATTTCACCACTAATAATTAATGAGGAAAAAGTAATGAGATTAAATGCAATTGAATTAAAAGCGAAACTGCTAAAAATCAACATTTGTTTTTGCAGTTTAAACTTTCCACCATATATTAGACCCAAAAATTATATTTAACATGTCCATATATTTGAGTATGTCTTGCTTGGCAGAAATATTTCACTACATGATTTTAAAAATTTCAATCAGCATTTTTCTATCTTGGCAAGAATTTCTGCTTTCATTTTTCATTCTTAATTATAAATTGCAACGTTTTCTTTCGATAATCATGCAATATTTCATGCGTGACTACATCTACAGTAAAGACAATTATTTCCTCAGCTTGCATTTGTTAAAGACACATAAAAAACAAAAATAAGTTCTGAATTGATTTTGATCAATATTTGATTTTAATAAATGTCAATCGATTTCATAGAATATATTTATTTCACTTCCTGTAACCTTGAAAGAAGCCATAATTCTTATAGAATTAAATGACGCTTAATGTAAAAATAATAGCATAATCAAAAGATTAATTACCTTATGAAACAATTTATATTTATTGTTTTTTAAACGCATTGATTGAAAATGATAACTCTAGATCTTTTGTGACTTTCAAGACTGTGAATAGAGACTTCGGAATATTTCAAAAACGAGTTTAGCAAGTCAATTTAAATCGATCTTAAGATAAATTGTGGGTAGTTCATTTATATTTTATTTGGTTAAAAAAATTTCCAGCAAATTTTAAAAAACTTTGAGCTAAAAAATTAAATAAGCTCAATAACTAAAATAAGTATTTTATCCATATATTTACTTGAAAAATGGCTGAAAAAAACCCATGATTTTTATTAACGATATTTTCCAAGTAACGATTAAACGATAAATTAACGACGATTAAACGATAATTAACGATTAAACGATATTTTCCAAGTAAAGACGTTACGTTCTCAGCTTAAAAAGCCTTGTTGCTTTATGTAGCGAATTTTTTTATATGATATTAATATTCCTGCTTAAGTTTTCTGGATAACTATCAAGGATGTTGGTTTTACAATCTACTAATAATCTTATTATAATTTGATATTTATTTCCAAAGGCTAAGGCTCCTTTAATTTTTTCATCAAACATATTCAGCATTTGTCTTTTATCGTTTTAAAACACAAACCTCACTCATTATAATTAGATGCACAGTATGAAATTTTTGTTGTCCATAGTTTCTCGATGTCCTCCTATACCTTAATATATGTTATGTTATGTTTGTCCTATATCTTAATATAATGTGTTGTGGGCCGAGATGGCCTGGTGGTAAGGTCTTGGTGTCGGAATCGGAGGGCTCCAGATTTGAGATCCGATTCCACCGAAGAACTGTATGGTGCACATTAAGTCCGTCGAGGCTAAATGTCCCTCCGCTGGTGTGGTGTGGAATCATGGAAAGGGGGATTTCAGCTCAGGTGTCGCCCCCGTCATCTGCCAGAAGCTCAAAATTACGAAGTCCGTTTCAAAATAACCCTAGTGTTGTTTAAAACGGAACGCTAATATAACTAAATTAAATGAATCTAAATTCATGTGTTGGTGGATGTTTAACAGACAATTACATTTGCTGAGAGGGTAAAAAAATATGAAAAGGCGAGCGGTTCGCGAAGAAAATTTAAAACTGTGATAAATATGATCACACAATCCTGTTGAATTTTGTGTCATCTTTCCCTGTTTCTCATTATTGATTTGTCTTCAATGGTTTATTATGAAAGAGGAAAGCGTAGCCAGACCTAGCAAAATTTGACTTTGAATTCTGTCTTCTACTTTATCAGAATAGGCTTGCCTGATGTCACGCGATTTTTACATTGCATTCGACAAATCGTCAGAGCTGGACTATATCGTTTCACACTTCCACATCTAAGTTTCCTCAGTTTCGTGACGAGTAAAAATTGTAATAAATAAATGAAATGCATAAGAGTTATAAAGATAATTGCGCTTTATGAGAAATATGAAAATACAAATGTTTTACTATACATCAAATATAAAAAAAACAACTAAAAAAACCGATTGTTTTGAAATATCATTTTAATGTTTTTAATGATATGATTTTTTTTCATGTCATGTTAATTATTTAAAATTGAAAAAAATTTCCATAGTATAAAAATTAAAATTGAAATTTTTTTCATAATATATGGAATACAAAATCAATTGTAAGTATTGCTTTATTTATACGCAAACAGAAACAAAAAAAATGACATAAATATTACATTTATATAAAATAGAGGAATAGATTTAAAATATTGAACTGTTGCATTGTAATTAAAAAAAGAGTAAAATTGTTTTAATTACAAAATACTAATATGAATGTTCAGATATTAAATGAAGTCCGAATAATTACGAATTAGAACTTTCACGTCATTTAAAATGTGTGTATTACATAATGTAACTATAATACTGAAATTAAAAAATTTTTTTAGCTCTAACATAATTTAGATCGTCACGTAAATTATTGATGTAGATTTTACTTGATCTCTTGATGCCGAGTTCCGTGCACCTATAGAGGACAACATAGTTTAAAATGAGGGCAATTCTTTTCGAGTGCATCACCCATTTTTTTAAGCCCATCGAATAGTTTTACCGTTGTATTTTTAAACTTTTTTTTGAACTTGTTTTTTAAAATTCAAGCAGAGAAATTGAATCCATAATGTTTGTCCTTCATGGTATTTGTTGAAATGATGAATTCTGAAATTCTTTCGCTTTTAGTTCAAAAATTTTTCTAAAATTATTTCTTTTTCTAATTCTATTTAATATACTATAAGATCTCTTTATTAAGTTTCAAAGTGTATCTTAAATCGTGATCCCACTAACACTTCAATGTCTATTAGTCGAAGTGGAGCACAAGTTCAACATTTTTTTTTCAGTTTTGAAAGAAATTTGACAGAGTTTTCATTATTAATAGGAAGTAAAATATGGATAAAAGATCCTATCAACATTTTCCAAGAATATGTTTGACAGAATATCAATCTGCCACTGTTTTGAATATTATTGGTTATGGAAGTTAGAATTATAACTGTAGAAAGTTGTAGGTCTCTGTTGCCTTGCGCGTTTTTGTCGACATATTCAACTATTCACTCATAATGATGTCATATTTAAGAAAAGAACATGAAAAATGTACAAATAAACTGGGACAAGAGTTATTATTGCATTTAGGTATATATTTCCAATAACAAAGTTTCATTAAATGAGGTACCTGAAATGTATGAAAATACTTTGACTTCTGTAGAAGGGAATAGTAAAAAGTTCGAAAAAAAATAATCTTTTACATGGCATCCATAGTGTAAAAGTGTCATTTGATAAAAACTATTTCTTATATCCATGTATACACATGCAAAATTTCCTGAATATATCGGTAACATTCATTGAGACATTATATAAAGAACCATTTTTCCATACTTTTCACTTGTGTTTGAGATACGCTTTCGTTGTCATTTTCAGGGGTAATATACATATCACAAAGGATTATTAAAAGAGTAAAATCATAAATTTTGATTGACGAATTTTGCAATTAATAACTTCCAATTTAAAAAAATGCTCAGGTAATACATCAATTGAAGTGCTTAAAAACTTGTTCAAAGTGCGCCCCGACACTTATACAAAGTTGCAGTCATTTAGCAATACTTCCCTTTGTGCCATCGAGTTCATTTCATATGATAAAAGGGCTGTTTTCTGTCTTTTTTTTCTATTCCTCTATAAAAATCTATAGAGGTGTTGCCAACGCTAATTCATTTTAGTTTTGATATAATTCCAATCAAAACTAACTGAATGCATGTTCACCGTTCAACATGCTGTTGTATAAAATGAAAACACTCAAAGAGTTTCTAAAAATAGAAATACATAATACGTTTATAGAGAATTACCATTGATGACGAACTTCTTGAGCAATGAATGGATTTTTGCCATTCCAAAAGTAATTGATTTAAAAATTAAAATATCTATTTATTTTTTTAAAAATTTCCGTTTAATAATTAAAGAAACATTTTTCTGCACAAATTTCATTTCTCAGAAGAGAAAGATTTGATTTTACTTAAGGTAGGCTCCGATTACAAAATTCTAGACATCGATCATGTAGTTATATATTGTATGAATACCAGGTATTGAGTTGAAATATTCTCTAAAATGTCGGTTTTGGAATATTAAAAGTTGCAATTGCCGACCAATGAAAGTGAATAACATCATGCATGATTAACAAATTTCTTTGAAGTCGTGGTGATTAGATGATGTGGTACTAGACAAATCTTTACATATGATTGATTTTCTGCACTGAATAAATTTGCATTTCTGACATAAATATTTTCATCGAAGTTTGTGATTAGCCCCTCTGACTTAAAAAAAAAAAAAGTAAGTTTTTGCAAAATTTGTTGACAGAAATGTGAAATTCTGTATGCGCATAGATCAATACAAGACAAATATTTTATTAGTTGATACTTTGATACTATACATACTATATAAAAAAAACAATTCTTTTAACTTTTTATTATCAACCCTTCCCCCATAGAAGCCAAAGTGATTTCATACAATTACGCACTTAAATTAATGAAATTTTGTAATTGGAGGTGTATGTCTAAGTGAAATATTTAGGGAAATAAAAATTCGTTCCACTTTTTTGAGATACCCTGCATATAATATACAATTTAGACGGATAAATCATCAAAATTTCTTACTCTTAATGCACAGTCTTATCCAATCCATATTATTTAAATTAAGCAGAAAGCAACTATCGATAATCTCGAAACACTAAAATGGTTTGATCAATCCAACCTTATTCATCTGTGATAGTAAGGTTAATCTCTTCTCCATGCAGACATGTAACCATTAAGAATGTCTATTTTGTCAGTGATGAATACCTGCCAAGGATCGTCATTATTCAAGCGCTTGCGAAATTACAAGTTAAATAAACAAAAACAAGGAATGGAGCAAAACGACTGTTTCTGCATCGTAGTGTTAAACTTCTTATTTTTGTTTATATTGATTTAGTTGTTTCTGACTTGAAGTGAATAAGAAGGCTGAAGCTTGCCATGATCTTGAAAAGAGGGGGGGGGGGAGAGTCGACATCCGTGTGCAATAAATGATCATTTCTCTTTTTCATTCCATACTTTTTCTACCTGCCCGCAATTAATTGGTTGTTTACCCTGAAAAGATCAACATAATCTGTATTCTTAATGTCAAGGTTCCAGGGAAGGACGCCGCATGAAGATGAGGTGGTTGCCCCCACGTGCCGAGAGAAAAAGAACTCGTCCGGAATTCGATAATTGATTCAAATCTCATGCTCATCATAATTGGTTCTGTTCATTAATACAGAGGTTCGAAACGCGCGGAGATTTATCTGCAGAATGTCACTCCCTTTTGAAGGATTAACATTCCTCATACAGATGTGAGTAATGGAAAAAAGGGAACCAGTTAATGAAAGCGGAATAAATTATATATCTTCATATGATGATCTCTTGCCGTGCTAATGTTATGATGGGTTAGAGTTTCTCGGGATGTTATTTTGATACATTATCACCGAAACAATTATTCATTATGATTGCCATTCAAACATTATTTTCCTAATTGTGGTCAAAAGATTGCTTTCCTGATAATGACAGGAAATGTCACCTTTTTATATCATAATTTTTAGTATTTTGAGAAGGCTAGAAATTTTCTCTCTTACCCCTTTAGAGCTCTCTGGTATATAATCTTACCATCTGTGAAATATTTTTTATGAAGCCTTAAAAAAGTATTTAAAAATGATAAATAGGTTAATCAGATGCTTAAAATTAAATTGAACTACTTTAATAGTTCTGAAATGCATTAAGTCTATAGTTAAACATCACTTAAATTCAAAAGTAGTAAATATGCTTACCACTGCCCGTTCACAATGTAAGGGTTTTCGTAGCGATATTAAGTTTCAACGTTTGTCATCAAATTTTAACTCCTGAAAAAGTTTTCAAGCATCAAACATCATTGTGTTGTGTTTCTTATGTCTAAGATTTTTCTTATATTTAATTATCATTATTTGTTATTGAATTTATTTAATTTAAATTTAACATTCATTTTTAAAAAGGAAAAAAAACCGTTGTTGCAGTTGGAATTTTTTAAAATTCGGAATCTTCCTGTTATGGATTTTATGCATATTTTGACTTCATTTTTGAGATATTGATAATTTCAATACCGTAGTTTATGACATTTTAGTTCATTTCTTAAAGTAAAATGTGGCTAAGATGCTATTAATAAAATTGCATCAGATTGCAGCAGTTTTATTTTTATGCCATGTAGCAATCCGCCCAGCCAGCATAATAAATGCAAAAATGAGCTTCACACTTTAATTTAAGATATTACTGAATTTGAATTCCATGATTTTTAACTAAAAAAACCGTATAAAGTTGTTTTAAATTACCTAGAACTGACTGATAAATATATTTACCAATGAGCATTCGATTATATTTTTATCCTTAACGCTCTGTAGTAAGTATGCATACCACTATCAGTTTTACTTGAACGATCTCTGGTAAGTATATTTACCACCCCTTATTTTAAACCAAATATCAAATAAAAGAACTTTTGAAATTTTAGTATTTGCATCATCAGTTTATCATGATATAACCCTAAAAAATTCTATTTGTCAATGTCCCAGAATTATGCCCTATAAAGACTTAAACACCAATAAATAAATTAAGATAAATATTATTCATTTACTTCAAATTATACAGAGGGATTTTAAATGAGTATCCCAACTTTGCAGTTTCGTTAAAAGAAAACAAAACAAAGGACAACCTTTCATTGGAAATCAAAGATAATAATTGAAATTTTGGAATTCAACACAGTTGTAAGTCTAAAATGGGAAGGATATGAAAGTGGAATGGCAACTCATCGCACAATTTTTTTGCATGCTTGGTATAAAGCTTTGAAATGATGTAGGTAGGCTCGTATGATAATATATGATTTTTTAATTGAGATATGTTTGATTCACCGCTAACAACTGACTTTGACGAACTCAAGGCTTGCAGGCAGCAAGCTTTCAAAGCGTCACTTTGAAGATGCTGAAAAAGCAGGTAATGAGCTGTAATAAAGCATTAATGTCATTGATATTTTTAGAGAGACTTACACGAATATTTATAACTTCATTGACTTTAAACTTTCAGCTGTTATTTATAATTTCCGAAAAACAATAAGGCCGCACTTTGTTTTGTCTCCTTTTAATAGCCTAATAAATTTCCGATATGCATTTATAACCACCTTGTAGTTTTGAGGCTACAATTTGGTCCTTGAATTAAATGCATCTGTTTAGTTAACTTTTATAGTGAAATTCCTATAAGGATAAATGATACTAGCTTTAATTTTATCAGTTCAGCAAGAGTATTATAAGAATGAAATGTTTCATTCGTAATAAAAATTAAAAAACGGTTTAAAAATTTCAATTTTTGAAATAATGAAGGAATTTATTAATAGTTCTACAATATATTTGATTTTATGAACCAGAACTTAAATCCAACGTTTCAGATTATCCTAGAAGCTCCGATTTCAATTCTCTGTTCTAGTTTGTCTGTCTCAAATTGTGCATACAAGTAAAAAGTTCATACTGAAAAATATTAACAGAATTTAATATATTAATATTTTATTATTTATATTCATAAATTAATATTAATATTTTAATTAATTATATTAATATTTTAAAATGTAATAATAATACTTAAAAAATTAGATTAAATCTTTCATTTTAAATTCCCTGAGATCCTTAATCTACCGAGTCAAACCTATTTTTTTAAATTTATTATCGAGGGATAAAAATTTTTTTTTTCTATTTTGGATTAACTGATTTGCATTTTTCACTTTATTTTAAACTTTTATATAAACAATTCATTTTAAAGAAAATTAATTGAAAATAATTTTAAAAATTGCTTCCAAAAATTCTCCTTTATATCTATTTCAGCACATATTGTTTCCTCAATATGGATAATTTGTCTGTAGGAATAATAATAGCTGTAGTAGCAAGATTTATAATTTACCTTTTTTCATACGAAATTTGGATTTCCAAAATAATTCACTATTTTTTTTTATTTCTGCATTTTCATTTTTTCTTCTTTATTTATGAATAAATTTTTGGAGTAGCCAATAGTTTCTGCAGCTCGTATGTTGCCAGTGTTCTGCATTGTTTTCCCACGATTCCATCATACCTCGAATAGAAGTACAAAAGTTTCATAACGTTTCCTGTTTTTAGATTTTTTGAAGATTCTTGATGAAAACCTTTAAGAAAATAATTTAATTTCAAAAATATTCATTCAAATCCGTTCATAATAATGAGCTATTTAAAATAACTTTTTTCAAATCGAGATTTAATGAATTCTTCATTTTTTTATTGGTCACTTCTTTCTTTCTCAATTAATATATATTTATGCTCATGTCTAAATAAGGAAATATTCAAAGTCAGTGAATTTTAATAGTTGCGGTTTTGATTTTTTTCTCCTAAAAAAAGACAATTCACTGAAACTTTGCGATGTCTAGCAGTATAAATGAATTCTTAACATTATTTAATTTCTTCTATCTGAATAGTGGTCCAATAACGCCTCCCACAATTGAATTCGTCCTTTTGGAAAGCTCTCAAAAATTATAGAGTCAAACCTACTTCTAGAATAAAAAGATAATTCTGGCGTAGCATTTATTTCAAACGGTGAAGTTTTTAAATCAAGTGAATCAACCAATACGAAACATTTAAAACAGTAGAACTTCAAGAATATCAATCGATTTCAAAATAAAATAAATAGATAAAATATAATTTTATCACTTTCTGATAATATCTTCACTAATTACAGAAACGAAAAACAAGATTCTGTTTAAAATAATTATGGCAGCTAAATATACTTATTTTTAGTCATTTTCACCAAGTTAATTATTATGAAACAACCGCACTTCATTTCATTTTATTATCTATGAGTCAATTAAATGAAATTAAAAGTAATATTAAAACAGCTATTTTATAAAAATACATAAATCATCATTTCAGAACAATTAAATCCTCCGAAGCTTTGCGATACCATCAGAAAAAACTTCAATATTCCAAACACCCAGCGCTACTTGAGACTGATAAACCTTAATTGCCATTTATTAACACTGTTAGAAATATTTAATTAGACAGGCCCTGGCTGTGCGGTTCTAATTAAAACTTCGGAAAGAGAGTAGTGAAAGCAAAAACATCTGCAGCGGGATCGTTGGCCCAGATCTCGGAGATGATGAAATTCGAGCTGGGAGAGATGCCTTATTCCGATCGAAATGACCCTATTTTGTTTGTAATAGGGCAATTAAAGTCACTGAACTTGATTCCTTTGGATGCAACACCCTCTTCCTTGGGTACCGTTCAACAAGGTCGATTGATTCTTCGATACTTCCCAGAAGCCGCTGACCGAAATAATGATCGAATCTTTGAAGACCAGGAGTAGGAAAAGTTTAATTAAAATTCGTCCAAGTGAGTGTGAATTTAGTCGTATACACTTTTTAAGCATAGATTTTTAATTCTATGAAAAATTTGAGTTCCAAATAGAATTACGCAAGAAAATGAAAATAAAAATTCTATAAAATAATAAAAGGAGTTAAATTTAGTTAGATTAAACTACTACACAACTACACAAAGTCTATTTTGAGAGTGTTTTCGTAATTCTGAACAGTGATCAGATGATGAAGACGATATCTGAACTGGTACCCATTTTCCAAATTTCCTTACGGGACCGGCAAAAGTATCTTCCTCTCTCGCTTGGGAAGCCGTGATCCTCCAATTCTGAAAAGAAGAGTTTGTCATGAACTCACCAAACCCAAAGAATTTTGAATATTTCAAGATTAGAAATTAAATCCTCATAAGCAAATCATATGCAGAGTGTTTAAAATTTTTAATCAGTGATAAGCACTTATAGAAAAACACAAAAAGCATACTATGCACGATCGAGCGAAAAAGCACTATTCATGAAAATTCTATTCAAAAATCTGTGCCAGTGTCTATCTCGAGATCACAGGAAATCCTCTCGAAGTGTAAATGCATACATTGCAAATTTTCCCTTTTGGACGTTTAGATTTAATACATTTTATCTCGAAAATTAATATTATTTTGCAATATGAAAAGGCCTTCTGGTAATTTGATATCATCTGGAAACTCTTTTTATAGTTTTTCATTAGATCGTATAATTGTATAAAACAACGAGCTGACTTCAGTAACCAATTGTCCGCCTACCATATTAATAACTTTAATTTTGTACCGCCCAAAAGACGAAAAATTTTCTTGAAACACAAAAAAGACAAGCAAGAAAAAATTCTAGAATTCGGTTGTCTTGTAAGTCTTTAGTTAACACTTGATTCCACTGAAGGTTTTATGCGCACTAAATCTGGCGTTGTGAGTTGGACGTTTTCCCACTGGTATGGAAGTATGTACACTTGGGTAGGGAAAATACCAGATCAAATGTAGTATACGTTATGAAATGTTCAGGGTGGCCATAAGATAACTGTCCCAGTTTGGAGGCATCTGAAGCTGAAACAAAAGAATGAAATGAAACCATATTTCATATACAGTATGTGGAAGGCACGGGAAAACGAATTCTGCAGGGGGAAAAAATAGTACCAAAAGTTGCCGATAGGAGAAATACTGGCTCTGTGACAGTACAGATATGAATGAATTCATGAAACTTACAGCAAATGATCCTTTATTTTTCAATATTAGGAATCCGTGGACGCCGTGCAACATTTTCAATACTTTGACTTTTCCTTGATAGAGCATATTGCATACGGTTTTATGGAGTTCTCCACTGCTGCGTGTAAACCGCCAGTTTCGATGTTCATAGCAGCCCGTCATATGTTCTGTTTCAAGACATGCAGGTGTGCTTAAGGGCAGTCACGGCATTACACTTGTATAGTTTTACCAGGAAAGCACGCTGAGGAAAGATAGGGCCTATATTAAGAACACATCAGCAGTCAATCGCAAACAACAGTAAAGAACACATCAATAATCAAGAACGAACTACTTACTGATCGTTTGCTCTTCCCTTTTTTTCAAGGAATGCATGGCTCTGCTGTCGCGCACGCACTAGGAATTTGACATTATCCATCTCGATATGCCAATTTCTTTTTTCGTACGTGACATCAGTGCCAATATTTCCCCTATCGGCAACTTTTAGTACTATTTTTTCTGCAAAATTCATCTTCTTATATGAAATGTGATTTTCTTTCATTCATTTGCTTTAGCTGTAGAAGCCACCAAGCGGGGAATTTTTTTTATAGCCGTCCTGTATATATAAAAATGTATTTTTTAGGTTGGAACCAGGAAGTTACTATAATTAAACTAAACCGATTTTGACTAATAGCATTTTAACTCAACAATTTTTCTAAAAAAATTTATACTTTCACAATGTACATAGAGCATTCTGTATCAACATTTTATTCCGCCATATCTTTCGGAAAGTGCGGATAGAGGGAGCATGCGATTACTCATGATTAGGCATCATGAGACTTCCGGCAAGATTAAAATTGATGGAAACGGTACAGTTATTGGGGCTGGAGAATATATCAAAGACTTTTCTTTTTTAAAAAATAAAGAATGTACATTGAGAAACTGATTTTGATATTTCTCTAGTAAAGGCGACCTTTGATAATATATCCAGAAAAAATGAAATTTCTTGGAATTTTTATGTAGAGGGGTAAGAGGAAAATCAGTTAGTAATCATTGAAGACATATGTAGGGTTTTCGTAGGAAGTAAAAATTGACAAAATCGGCCTAGTATTTGGAGCTGAAAGACCAATTCTTTTTTTTTTTCTTCTTCTTTGCCAATTCGATGAAAATCAAATTATTTGTACTCAATCCAGTGTTTGAACATTTTGAATATGACTGAATTATTTTGAATGAAACCTTAAATTAAAATTAACGAATGTTTCGACCAGTTGGGTTTATTGGTTCTTATTAATAACGGCATGTATTTTTTTCTCTATCTCGTAGGAAAAATAATGATGTATGTGTGCATTGGCTCACTACCGAGATCTTTTGACTTAGATCTAATACATTTGGCATGTATATATACTTTGGGAGATGAGAATGTGCACCTAGAAAAGATATTTTTAAATTTTAAATAATTAAAAATGTAATGAAATATTGACATTTTTATGCTTTAACTTACAAAAATATTAAGGCACAAAATGAGTTTGACGCCATTTTAGAATTTTCCAATGATATCAATTTAATTGCTATACAGATTTTTGTCAATTTTGAATTAACTTTTAGAAGGTTTTAAACCTTATTTTATAACTAAAAATATTTCATCGTTGTGAAGAAATTGAAATCATTTTCATTATTACTACAAATATTTCATCCTGTTTTTTCTTTTTTTCATTGTTGATAATGATAGGCTTATTTTTTACATGATAAGTGCTTTCTAATTTTGTATTTTTGCATTGCATTTTTTAAAATTTAATAATTTAAAAAAACTAATCAGTTTAATGATACCAATTTCAGTCCGGTGCAATTTTTCCTTTTAATAAGGAAAATCCGTTTCCTCGGTGCCATTTTTCCTTTTTTAAGTTGAATTTTATCAATTTTTTAAAAATATTTTTTTTGTCTACCTAATTTTCAGCAATAGATTACATTATTGTCCTGGAGCTCTAAACGTTCCATCAAATATTTAATTGCTTGATTTTTTTTCTAATCATCAAACTTTAAAATGCGTAATTGAGAGCTAAGGTAGAAAAATAAGCATTCTAAAGTTTAATAACTGTGTAAAATGCTAGACGAATTAAAAGGAAAGAAATAATATTTCTAAATTTGAAAGATATATAAGCTGTACTTTTCAAAAGAACTATAATGTAAACTCCAACCGAAGAATTATTATTCAAAAAATAAAAAAATGCTTCGAAGTTGTATTGTTTTTCAAAATTTTTGCTTTTTAAAATAATGTACATTTAAATAAGCAATTAACTTTTATTAGTAAATATTTTCTATTGATAATTTTTTTAAATGATAACATTGAAAATTCTTTTTTGTAACTGATTATAACATTATAGCATCAGAGAAGATTTAAGTTAAGAAAAAAGCAAAATAACAGAAAAAAAATTCCAGATACAAAATATTATCGCTTATTACTAGACCACAATAATTAATTCAGTTTATAAAGCAACACATTTGCTTCAATAGTACAATGGCAAATCTTCTTCTCTTGTTAAAAAAATATTCAAGAAGCCATTGCTCTTTCCGCTCGAGATTCCATAAAAAATCATTTATCTTCACTTCACTTTTATGAGATTGTCATCGATGATTTCTTTTCACTGATCTTAAGAGCGGCAGACGATTTTAGATAATAGCTTCCATTGTTTGGAAAAAAAATGATGCATCTGGCAGCAATTTATTTATTTTTAAGCAAAATAAGTAGAAGGTTATAAAAAGCATAATGTACAAAAAAATAAAAATTTGAATAAATGCATAATAAAAAGAGAAAGAGGCTATTTGGAAATAAAAATGATGCATTTATGATTATGTAATTGTTTCTAATTCTAATCTAGTACATTACAGCTTAAAATATATGCTTTTGTTCCCATGCAAGTTTATAAAGGAAAATATTGATATATTCTAGGAAAGTATCTGATTATTTTTTATTTTTGCATTTTTTCATTTAATCCAAAAAATATTATTCAAAAAAATTTGCTTTTTTTCTGAATAGAACCGATAAAAAAATAGTAACATTTTGAATAACTTTTAATTTACTAAACAATGAATGTATAACATGCCAGATGACATAGCATTAGTATTGTGCATATTCATTCACACAAATCAAACGAAGCAAATACACTAACATGCACGCATACAAATTTGATACACATGGGCATGCAAGTAATTATAGAAAAAAGAAATTGGAACTGTCAACCAATTGTTGTATTAACGTATCAAAATATATTATTGTGATGGATGAAAAATTTAACAATGGATTTCTTGAACATTTGAAAAATATTGACCCTATAATATTTTGATTAAAAACTACAAAATTTTCCGTTGCGCATTTTACTTGAAATTATTTTAGTTTAGATTTCGTAAATGATCCATGGAAACTATTTATTTAAATTCTAACCGAAAAAAATTTACGACATGGCAAATTTTTTTTGGTAAATTTCTATCAATGATGCACTTTTCATAAATCATCAAGATTTATGAATAAGCTTAATATGGTAATGTAAACATATATATTATAAAAATATAAAAACTAATTTTAAAGAGATTTTAAAATTTTTAAAAAATGAAAGAAATTAGTCCTTGTTGGTGTGCTACATGTGACAAAGAATCTTAAAATAAAAAAAAATAATCAAAATGCTTCTAGATATTCTTTTAATTTTATTGAATTCGTTGGGAAGTAAATTTTTGATATTTATTTTTCTATTATGTTTTCTCTTATAGTAGGAAATACGAGAGTTTTATGACTCATCTTGAGAATTGAAATATTTTTTCGAAATTCAGGTTATCGATTCCTAGTTTTTTAAAAGTTTTTGGATGCTATTAAACTAAATATTGAAATATAAAAGATATTGTTATTAAAATTCAATTTTGAACTTCACGTGTGGTTTTAATAGCTTCAGAATTTTTTTAATAAGTAGCACATTAGTTATAATTTTTATGTGTATTCTATATCTAGCGTAGCCACATATTTTTTGGATTTTTCTAGTGCCGACAGAATATTGATTTTCATATTTCAAAATACAATGCGAAGAACTACATAAAAGCAATAAATATACAAAATTAGAAACATTCAACATCATAAAAAATTGTTGATTTGCTTAAAAATGATTAAAATAATATTATTCTCAATTTTATCACAAAGAAAATAATAATTTAAAACTTCTGTGTTTTGATTTATGCAAATGAATATTTTCTATAATCTGAGTTCCAATTTTAACTACTTCTTCTTCTAATAATAAACCACCTGTCCGTTGGAAACTCGACTCTCATTCCTGCATGGAATTTATGGATATAAATATTTCTCAGCAAGATGAAAATCATTTTCTTTCTTCAGTAATCATTAAGATTTCCGAAGTCTTCAGAGTGGAACTGGAACTATAAAGCAGAGCAGAAAATGTCCCCTCTTTTTCTTTCTTTTGGAAATATGTCTAATGATGTAGCTATTTTTAATATGAATTGAAACAATTTTGAGCCTACTTTTCTTTAACAATATCCAACAAAACAATTTACAGAAGGAATAATTCTGCACTAAATTTACTCACTAAATGTAATCTTCATAATAGGGATCAACTGTATTTTTAATATTTACTTTTCATACTTTTTAAGCACAGGTATTTGAAATGATTATTCAATACATTTTTAAGTAACAGCTGATTTTCCAGAAATATTAGACTAATTTAATTCCAGTTAAATCGCTAAGAGGTACATGTCCATGATTTCTTCACGTTGTCAGACATCAAAACCATATTTTTCTTATCTTATGAAGGTATTCTACTAATCTTGTAATCGGGCACTCTACATCCATTTAAAAGATCTGTATTAAATTTTTGCATGTATACGTTCTATGTGAAGAAGACTTTAAGTCAGAATTGTTTTGTTGTCAAAATTGTTTTCTCTCTCCCCTTTTGCCACAAAATGCACTGTAATGAGTTCACTTCATGAGGAATTTTTATAACTTTGAAAAGGAAATGTTTGAGAACAATCTTCGAAATTTTAATACATAGATGATACTAAATCCTTCGTGAAAGCTTTTACACTCAAACTAATTCAAAAAAGTGGAATCACACTGCAAAAGGCAGCAAGATACCACCATTTGAATAGTCCTGTTTCTATAGACCCGATTACACTTTATTATAAGGAGTAAGTCAAATAACTCGACCAGACAAAAGAATATCCTGAAATAGAAGATGAAAAACTAGTAAGTAATTGTTTCTGAAAGTTGCTGATTTTAAAAGAAACTTTATCGATGAAAAACTTGTTTCGGGAATTAAAAACAATTTTTTCAATTCATCGAAAGGTAGGTATAAAACTGTTTTTCAAATAATTATCGTATTGTATTATATATTATGTAAAATATAAAATACATGTATTTATTTGTTTATCTGCCTTTCAACCTGCATCAAAAACGGCGAGCAGAAGCGACGAAGGATTTGAACGCATTATTTTTGAAATACATCAATAGGTCAATTATGTAATCCCAAAATTTCAATCTCAATTATTTAGAAGTCTTTAATTAAATAGCAAAAAAACTAAACAAAATTTTAGCGTTTTTATTAGACCCCTCCCACCAATAATTTCTGAAATGGTTTTTCCACGAAAGAACGATTTATAAATCAACTACTTAAATATCCTACAGTTTTCTTTTTAATGGCATGAACTTAATTATTATATGATATTTAAGTTAATATTCAAAAGTTTTTACATTATCTTTGTCAGTGTGTGAAGTCTTTTAAAGTTATAGATATCTGTTCCTCCGAGGATAGAGACTCAAGGATGAAAAGAAGGGACACAGTGCAGTGTTATTCCACTCTGGCACTCAAATCCTAAAAGAAAGAAAATGGTTTTTCGAGTCACGGCAATAAAAAAAAAGGAATTTTTGCCTGTCGTAGCAATAATGGATAGTTTAAAAAAATCCAAAATTAGTACACTTATATCAGTGAATTCAAAGTACGTAGACAAAATGAAAAGCAAAATTTAGCAGCTGAACGACGGAATAATGATAGATAGGCCAACAAAAAGCTGTTTTGTTAACTTTCAGTTTTGTATTATAAGAATTTTGATTTTAAAATCTCTTTATCCCATTCAACGCCTGGTACATCAGCTTACATTTCAAAAAAAAAAAAAAATTAAAAAAAAAAAAAAAATTCCTCCTACTTATACTATCAATGATTTCTGAATAGTAATGAGATCTTAACTTTCCAAAGGCAGTAGAGTTAGATTTTTGCCATATTTTAATGAGAATTTTAATTTATTCTCTTTCATAATCATTTCCTTTTAAGTGTTAATTTTTAAATAATCAGATATGAAATTATTTTTTTCACCTTTCAGCATATATTTACTGTCTTTCTGTATATATAAATATTTTGCAGAATATAAAATTCGTATTTCACCGATTACTTTATCCTGTTAGAAGTTCTGAAATGTTTGTTCATTCCTACAGAATAAATTTTCTTTTAATGATTTAATGATATTTATGATAAAAAGCAGTTTTGCGAAATGACAACATATCTGTACTGTATTATTTTGACAATTTCTCCAACTCTTTGACGTTTATATTTCTTTCCCCATAATTAAAAAAATAGAGTATTCTTATAAAAAAAAACTAATATATTATAAATTCCAAAGACGACACTTCCATTTAAAATCTATTTCCATTAATGATCGATTCTAACTAAAACCGTAAATGATATTAATTAAATCAGACGCAAATCAGAAAATAATAAAAGTCAAATTGGAGTTTTATTATTTTCGGACAATTAATCGTAATTCTAATATAATGACTAGAATTACACCTCCAAAATATATTTGAAAGCTGTACTACCAAAAAATAAATATGAACGAAAAAATAGACTATTATTTAGAAGATATTGCAAACAGATAGCCACACTTTACATGCGTTACTTAAACATGAATTGTCTCCACTGTGAACTTGAGTCTGCATTAACAAGGAAAAAGAGTTTTGATAAAAATAAATAATTACTCCAATAGATGCTGTTAGAAGTGTTAAACAAGATTTTAAACCTACAGTAGAATATTCAAAGACATGTCAACTAAAACAACTTCCTTTTTCCCACTCCATTAGTATGCGTTTGAGAAAGTAATACTTAATTCCTAAAACACGACCATTGTGTGTTTAAAGTAAGAGATCATGCATTCATAATGATTTTTCACTTCTGGCAAAAAATCATACCTTTGCGACTCACTTTTAAATTCTCCACACGCGTAAATAATGCTTGCTTCCTAGGTTTCCGGTACCGCTTTGAGCTAAATGGCAAACATTTCCGCGTGCACACAACCATCTGTTAAGAAAGCGGAGGAATGTCTTTTTTCTTATCTTATTGCCCGGGCGTAACAGGTACCAAAACTTCTAAAAAGATAAAAAGAAACTCGAGAGTTAAGAGCTAGCCTTTATTAATGAAATAAATTCTTCTATCAATGAGTCGAACGGAAACAGGAATTGGCTAAGATTTGCTTCGCGTCCACTAGATTTATAGCTTAGAATGAAGTGAATTTATTAATAAAAGAAGTCGGAGCGGAAATATTTTTTTATCAATGGGAAGTCTGTCATAATTTTTTACCGAATATAAAATTGAAAATGGCTTTGTTTGGGAAAAAATGTGTTATTTTAAATGCATTTTATGAATAGAACATTGATAATAATTGCAAATTTGATGTTGATTAAGAAAAGAGCTGATTCAGTTTCTAAAATATGTTTCTTTTCTACTAAAATTTCTTTTCATTTCTAAAAACAAAAGATTTTTTTTTCTTCTTTATTAAGAAAAAACTCCGTTCAAAATAGCCTTTAAATTATTCAGTCAGCGCTTAAAGAAGTTCTTTTCGGGCTACAAATGATTCTAAACAATTCTGGAATATTTAAAACTACCATTTTTTTTTAAAATTATCAAATAAAAGCTGTTTTTAATGACCCATCTGTATCTTCACTTGTTTCATTCCATTCTTCCATTTTTATTCATCTTTACAGCATATTTAGCTTCTAAATTTAGACAAAAAATAGCGGCGTATCTCGAAATAAACTTAATACATACATGTTGTACCTTTACACACTTAATATCTTATTTATGCTTTTATTGTCGTCTTTATTTATGCTTTTACATCTTTCTTTTTATTTAAATCCCTAGTTTGTAAAAAATGTCTATGTATCAGCCATGAACTGCTGAAATCTTTTATGTTGTTTTCCCCCCACAATTATAGATTGCACCAAATTTTGCATAAAATTCATCGACGTGAAATCTGTCCATCAGTCCTTCTGTCCATCGAATACTACTCAAAAATGGAACAAATTGGCCAGGAAGAATTCGCGGATGCACTTAACATAAAAATTATAGATCTCTATCCAATTTTGGATTAAATTAATAACTTCAAGAGGTGTCCTTCCAAAATGCCTCAGTGATTTTTTTTTACTTTGTGACGAAACTCAATTCCCTAAATGTGTGAGAGTGTGCGAGAAAGACGACGGAAAAGCACGCAATACTCAATTTTTGAACCATAATCAGACGACGAGGAAAACACCTAAGCCGGTATATCCTCTTCAAACTTCTTCTACACTAATTTCAGGGTAGTAGTAGATCAACGAGACTGGATCTGAAACTTACAGTCAAGACTTTAGGTTTTTAATATATCTAAGAAATGCAAGAAATTATATATCAGTAATGACCAATAATTATTAAATTGAGAGTCATACGACAGTAAAAAAAATGGGAATGTATGAAGTATAATTAACTACCAAATGAATACTTTACGTTGATTCTCTATACTGATGAACTGCTTTCTTATTTTTCATCTCTACTGAAAACTAGATATTTTCAGCGTTTTATATTTTTTCCTAAAACTACTTGTGTAAAAACTTACTTGTAAGCTTGATATTTTTAAACAATTAAAAAATATGATTTACTCAATTAAAACCTTATTTCTAAGAGTTAAAAGTAAATCAATCAAAACAGTTGACGTATGGAAGGTTAAAGGAATAGTCTGGTTTACTTAGCATTCTATTTGAATTTTGCTTTTTTTAAAAAAAAATTTAACCTGATGTTTATAAAAACGATGCTTTTCTTCATTTTTCTTCATTTACTGTATTACAAATTCAAACTATATGTTTTTGAGGTCACTATTTCAGAAAATGTATTTATTCTTTTAATTTTACAAAATTTTCAAAACGCCATATTTTTTTCACTTATCATTATTTATTCATTCTCAAATAGGTAATCTAAATGGCCATAATAAATATTTTGCATCATTCGATTAGAATTAAACAATTAAATTATTTTTTGATATAAAGTTAATTATTGATTTGAAATAAAATATATAATCATCAAAATAATTTCATTAAATTATGAATTGAAACCTCAAAATATATAATTAGGTAATTAAACTTGAATTTAAATCTATACTAATAATAAAAATGAATGAGTGTGTTTATGTGTTGATGCTTTATAGACCGTTTGACTTAGAGCTATCAAATTCGACACAGATATATTTTGGAAGGTGGGAATGTACACCTCAAAGTAATTTTCTTAAAATTTTAATCAACCAAAAATCGGTTGAAATTTAGGCGTTTATCTACAATAGTTTCCGAAAATATTATTGCATAAAAAATAAATTTTAGCCCATTTCGAAATTTCAAAAATTGTCTGTCTAACTATATCAATTTAATGACTGAGTGAATTCTTGCTAAATTTGGCAATTAAAAAAGTTGTTTTGCTTAATATTCAATAAAAAGTTGCATTGTTGCTCTGAAATTGAAATCGTTCCATTGCTCCATCAAATATTGAATTGCCTGATTTTCTTTCACAGTTGAAAGCTAAAGAAGAAAGATATCCTGTTAATTATCTGCCCCGCCTACAAGAAGAATAAAAAACCGAACTTACAATTTCGCGAAAGTTTAAAGATAGATCAATCGAACATTTACGTTTTTAATAGAACTATGATATCAATCATTGGATTGGTCACCATCAGAAAAGTTCATGTACTCAGTGAACACAGCATATGCATGACAATTAAAATAACATGATTTTAATGCCTGACAATTTGGTGGAATCATAGACAAAAAAATAAATTTAAACATTTTAGATAGAATTTAATATAATCAAAATCCCAGTTAAATCAGATTGTAGCCAAAGGCGCTTACTATACATTAATAAAATAAATGTAATTATTAATTATAATTTAGCATTAGCTGATTATGTAAGTAAATTAAATTCTGTTTAATGTTAATTTATGCTAATTGATTTCAAACTTATTTATTATCTTTGCATTAAGTCAGGCGCCTACTTCGGAGAACTCTGATTATGCCTAAGTAATACAATTCTCATTAGATTCAACATACCTTTTTTATATTCATAACAAATAAAATGCTAAGTGAATAAGGGAAATTGTCTTACAAAACAAAGCATTGAGACGAAATTAAGGCATGTAATGAAAACGTTCACCCGTTTCATTTTCTGCACACGGCTTCGCCTCTCTTTGAGAGAATGGGCAGAAAAATCGCCCGTCACACGATTTTAACATAATTGAATAATACCGTGAGAAAAGTTAGAGTGAGAAGAATGACTGCTCAAGACACAAAGAAAGGCAGGAAGCGTTATTTTTGGACCATGTTTATGTCTATCACCGTGATGTTTTACTGCCTCAAACTCGTAACTGAAACACGTTGACAGTGTTTCTTGCCCGCAGGTACTGTGTTTCAAACAGCTGTAACAAGCGTTGCTTTTAGACTAAGACGCTGTCTGCAGGAAGCAAACACTAATCTTTAAATGAATACTCAAAATAGATGACTTTCAGATAGATTCGATCAAAATTCACTGATTTCTTTTACCGTATTAAGGAACTAAAACAAAACCATTTCCTCCTTTTTTATTGCTAAATCGCATAAATGAAATGGAAATAAAATAGAATACTACAACTTGTTTTTTTTAGCTATTATCTTTAGAAATCTATCAATTATTTAATTTTAATGTCTAAGTTCCGTTATCTTACACATTTGATCTTTCTTTGAATATTTCTTGATAGAGTTATTAATAATTGATTAATTTTGATTCTTTGAAGTTGAGAAATAAAGATTGTCAGTTAAAAAAACAATAAATATATATAAAAAAAGATATTATTCCTCTTAAAATAATCAGTCTTTATCTTTAAACTGTGCAAAATCTGCCTATTAATTATTTTATTCTCCTTTTTTTTCAGATATAGAACTAATAAAATTCGTTTTTTGTTCAAAATTGCATTGGATTTAAGGAAAGAACTATTTCTCATATGCAACGTATTATCTTTTTAGGCAAAATATTCGGAAAGGGTGAAATAAGAAACGAAATTGCTTTATGTTTTAACATAATTTTAAAGGAATTATATGAAATTATTTTTTCATACTTTCTGTTATACAATAAATCTGCGTATTCCTTTTTAGTTTGATTTCAATTTGATAACTGAAAGTCAATATGAATTTTTAAAAAACTCGAAATTTGAATATACACAGAGATCTTAGAAAACAAATAATGAATATATTTGCCCAGAATGCATTTGTAATCAACAATAATGTAAAATAAAGTAAAAAAAATTAATCAATTTTTAAAATTAAAAAAAATTATTAAAAATATTTTTGAACCTTTTTAACGTACTTAGCATAAAAGGATATTTCAAAGATGCTTAATATATTTGTATATCAAGACATATCATTCCAATAACCCTTTGTTTAATTGTTTAAAGCTGAAACTGTGTTCGGATTAATGTTTTTATAATCCTCCTGTTTTAACACTCACTCTCACAAATTTAATTTTATTAACGAGCTTTTTTATTCTGAAGTATTTATGACTTCATATAGACGAATAGTTGTCTTTGATATGAACATGCATTTTTTTATCTTGCCGATATGATTATGTTCTCCTTCGAAATTTATTTCATGAAAGATAGTGCTTACACTTATGGTTTAATTCTACTTAATTAAAAGCCAGCTGGAATGATTTCCCCGCAGACTCTATAATAAAGACGAATTTTCATTTTAGAGGCGATTTGATGCAGAACTGCAACTGGAGTCATAAAATCACCTACCAAATCTGATATATTACAGTTATTGCGTTTTTGAAATCCCGTTTGCATGGCTCTGAAGTCAAAGGCGCCTACAATACAAATGTTAAACCTGTGCATCCAACTTTACCCATTTAGTTCGCTTCGTTTTTGCAGTTATCGTGTTAACTTATAATCGAACAGCCAGACAGACAGACTTCTATCCAGATTGAATAGATTCTGCTCAAAATTTGACAGAAATCTACAAATTTGCTGCAAAAACCATATGCCAAATTTCATAGTGTTTTTTCATAGTTTTTCGAATTCGGGGAGGTTAAAATGTAAAGATTTGTAAAAATATGAAGTTCGAATTTTTTGACCATTGCAATATTTGCTCTATACCTCGTGTACAATAAAATTTCTAAATATTTTCCTCTTCCCTTATTTTTTACTTATCATTCGATTTCTTCCGTCTTAAACTTAATTTCACACATACGTTCGGGCATATTTACTTCCATACTTCTCATTATCCACTGTGTTAGAGTTTTGATTCCCTCCGGTGGAGAAAAGGGAAAATTCTGTTCCCCTAACCAGATGTATTCGAGACACCGACACGGCGACATGTACATTCTCTCTTTCTCGTCTTGGTGTTATGATGTGTTTGTGTGGCAGCTTAGAAATGTCCGTGTCCATATATATGTGAAAATAAAACCTATGAAAGTTTCAACTCCTGCTTCTTCATTAATGGAATTGTCCAGGTGCACTGATCGAACACACTGTATTTACTTCCATTATCAATAAATGTATTTATTAATTTTTACATTCATTGGAATTTCAAGACGTATTCCCGTCTATTTTTTTTTCTGTCTTAGAAAACAACTTTTGATTAAAGGAATCAAAGAATGCAGAAAACCGGCTATGATTTAGCCACCATTGCTCAGCCCACTCTTTTCCATTTGCATTATTATCCACAACAATCTTGACTTCAGGTTAGATGCTCTAATTTCCTGTGTGGAAATTACGATGATCGGCAGTTGCCAGCCAGTTTGGCGTTCCTTCTATGAAGGCATTGCCTTTCGCCAGGCATCTATCGGGCTTCTTTAATAATACCTTACTAGCATTATCTAACTCTGACGGGAGATTAAAATGTCATGGATGAAAAACCTTTTTAGAAATGGCCACGAGCGCACATCTATGGTAAAGCAGGATAATCAACCCAGACAACCATTGATCATTCGAACGATCATCATCCGCGCGACAGCTGAGTTTAGTCTGCGCTGACCATTCATTCTTTGAGGACATCGGGGGCAATGGGTACGCTTTTGGCATCGGGTTTTGGCTTCCAAAAATTCTTAATCTCTTTATAGCGCTGATTTATATTCAAGCAAGCCACACCCCTAGTTGGACGCTTTTATCACAGATAACCCAGTTAATCGAGAATAATTTTCTCGCCAAAGGCAGCTGCTGTAACCGACAATCAATCTTTGTTTTTCTTAATTATCCAATCCACACTTCCCAGAGGCAATTATTGAGAGAAATGTGCTCAGGAGAATAACTGTGGAGAACATTATGGAAGAATACTCGTTTTGGGTGAGAAAAAAAAGAAAAGAATGGAAATTAGTGGTATATGCTGTAGCATTTGCTCTACTTTACGTTGGAAGTTTTATGTCTGGAAAATTTTTATTAGGTCAAGGTTATTGACTTTTTTCCCTTGCTGATGATTCTCCAAAGGTCCATTAAGCTTGAAAGTTGGGAGCACTAGCTCATGCAGTTTTAAATATTTACACAGATGATAGCTACCGATGACGTTCTGCTTGGTTAACTGGATTGATGGAAACAGTGCTGCAAATAGAATCTATAAATGTTTCTAGATTGTTGTCATCTGTATAGATATTGATGAGCCTGTGTAGGTATTGATGTAATCTGGGCTTTTAAAATCGCCTTACCTCCCCAAATTTATGATTTTTTTACAGTCAAATATATTTTTGGTTAAAAAGGATTTGTACCGGAAAACCGCAATGTAAAAGATTGTTTAAAGTATCAGTTACCAGGAAATCTATCTTTTTGTTCTTATACACTATTCCATGTACGAGAAGGAACAAACATTTTTCTTTTAAAAAACGAAACTCTCTTCCTCTTTCATTGATAAATATTAGGGATTGAACAGAAAAAAACGGATATGATTGTCAATATTTACCATCTATTTATCATCGGTATATTCCGACTTCTTCAGGTAAATTATTTCAGTTATCTTCTTTTATTAATTAAAAAAAGAATAGGCAACACTGCTCTGCATTCAAAAACTTCCAAAAACGAAAGTAGTAGAATATTACTAAAATAGGAATCTGATAATAAAAACTGCTAACTAATTTTGACTTTAATTTTCAAAATTCGAATAAAATTTCATTTTCTGCACATATTTCGATGTTTTAATTTATTAGTTATACTATATTTATGAAGCTCCGTTTAGTTTTCCTTTAGATTTCTATTTCTATTTACAAGTAATTATGCCAGTCAAAGAATTATCTTACTATTTTCTCATAGCTCAGGTAACAGCTGCTAGATTTCATATCGAATAGAAATTGCTTCACTCTATATTAGTATAATTAGTTCTTTTTGTGAAATCAAGCATCATAGAATTGATAACGATTTGTTCTTATTGCTTTCTCCATTTATAAGCAAATGAATGTTTTTAGAACGCGATGCCTCAAAAATTTGTGGAAAAGGCTGACACATTTTGTTTTATTTATAAAAAAATTCACGTTTGGTGGGCAAAAACAAAATTCTATTCCATTTATATAAATCGTCTGTAAAATGTTCTTTGCTTGTAAGTTTAATGATCAGTATAAAACATGGTCTCCACACATATATGTTGCTATCATTGTGAAATAACTTTTAGTAAGTACATGGAAAGAAAAAAAAATGTTACGTGAAGTTTGGTCAGTAAAATTAGTTTTCTTTTCTCCATTTATAAGCAAATGAATGTTTTTAGAACGCGATGCCTCAAAAATTTGTGAAAAAGGCTGACACATTTTGTTTTATTTATAAAAAAATTCACGTTTGGTGGGCAAAAACAAAATTCTATTCCATTTATATAAATCGTCTGCAAAATGTTCTTTGCTTGTAAGTTTAATGATCAGTATAAAACATGGTCTCCACACACATATGTTGCAATCATTGTGAGATAACTCTTAGTAAGTACATGGAAAAAAATTTTTTTTGAGGCATCGCGTTTTTTTTCTTTCTCTCATTGACAATTTAACGCGTAGTCAATAAACGATGAGTATGGCTAATGCTTCTATTAGGACTACTCTGTTATGGAGGAATTCTACCTAAAGAAGTAGATGGATTTTAGCCAATTGTTACTGAAATTTCATGTGCGAAACAGCAGTGAATACATAAGAGAAAAGCAATGAAAACGCATTGTACATGCACCTATTGCATTGTGCGATATTGTTTTTCCGGCTGCATTACACAACTAGAATGTATTGATAGTTTTTTTGGTTGTAAGTACTTTGTATCACATCATATGAATATTTTATTTTAAAAACATTTACTAACTTGATCTGATTCGTCAATATTCAATTCGCCAAAATCATTAGGAACTCGTGCATTCTTTCTTCTTTTTTTTCGAAGTAAACAAAAAATGAAACAAAAAAAAATCCCTTGATTGAGATTTTTTCCTTTCTAATTTGGACTTGTGTCAATCTGAAATTCATTAACAATCCATTTCCTCCATTCTGAATGTTACAAAAGATTTTCATAAAATGATGGAAACTAAACTACACTAGTACCAAAAAACATGTCAAGAACTACTTTTTTTGAGAAACATTTCCATTCTAGAAGAGTATAAAAATCCTGTGCCAAAAGTTGAGTGACAGAGTAAAAACCATCTTTTTCAGTTACAAAAAAAAAAAAAAAAAAAAAAAAAAGTTTTCAAATCACGTGTTTTCAACAAAATAAACTAATATTTGAATTTCTAGCATATGAAGATGAAACTGCATTTAGATTCCCTGACAAGATTTCTTAGTGGAAAAGAAACCTGAGCTATGTTATAAAGCATTAAGGCCGTTCTCCCCTAACCTCTTTTGAATGAAAAGTATTACTTCTTTGTGTAACTTCATAACATAGTGAAGATCGAATATGGAAAGATGTTTTTTCCTTGTAATGGATTTACATCAAGTTTTATCACAGATCCCCATATTCGATGCAAAAGGCATAAAGGCTAGCTTCCATACAGATTTGGTCCAAAATTTTAAACGATTTATTATTTTAGTGATGAAACAATATACCAATTTCATTCCTGTATGTAGCGCTTCCTATTACAGCTTGGTATTTATATATACAGAAAGATAGACAGACTTTCTATTGCGAATATTTTACAAAATATAATATTGGTCAAGGATTTTAGCCTAAAGATTCATTTTCGATTATTCATTTTTTTATGGAATTTTCGAATTTAAAGACAAAAATATATAACCAAAAAATATTCTTTTTTGATTATGGCGAATCTAAATTTGCTGTTTCATCAGCGTCAAATTTTTTGACGATTGTAATAATTTCTTTTTGCAAGAAAATGACTGAATGCAGTGATCTATCCAACTATGAAGCATTCCCTTGATTAGTGCTGAGCACCAAATACTCCTTAAGTCTATTCGCTCTGTATTTTGTGCTCAGTTTGGTATTAATTTATAGTATTTTATCAAATCTGCCTAAACTGCATATTTTATTTGGTAAATGAGTTCGTCAGTTCTTTCATAATTTCAATAACAGTATCGCTATGTAGATTACGATGTCTGTTTACTGTATTTAAATGAATATATATGAACTATCTCACTTTCCGAAATCTTAAGAGGCCGCGGTGGCCTGGTGGTAAGGTCCGGAGGGTTTCTGGTTCGAGGCCCGATTCCATTGAAGAACCGTCGTGTGAGGGGGTCTGTTGCACGTTAAATCCGTCCTGACCAAACGTCCTCCCGCTGGTGTGGTGTGGAGAGGGGGGGGGGGTGCCAGCTCAGGTGTGGTCCTCGTCATCTGACCGCGGTTCAAAATTACGAGGTCCGTCCCCAAATAGCCCAAGTGTTGCTTCAAACGGGAGGTTAATATAACTAAACCAACTAAACCAAAGCGAAATCTTAATACAATTATTAACTCATATTTCATTCTTACACTTATTTACTATTGCACCTGGGCAAAAAGTAATTATAGGGTAATGATAATACTATTCTTCCATGGCAGAATTGTATTACGGATATTTCGAAATATATCCTTTTTTTTAATATTATAAAAGACAACAACATCGTGACCATTACAAATGAAGCCGATCCTTGTTATTCTATTAGCATCCAAAATTTGAATAATTTTATACCAGACTGATGAAAATTTAGTTGAATTTTCTTCGTTAAATGTCTTTAAATCCTTATTTAAACAATGGATTATTTTATTTAAACATAATTCAAAAATCCCGTTTCTCAAAATCTTAAGGAAGGAAAACATTTCTCACGCTCTTTTGTTTCATTTTAGCAGTTTCGTCATTTCAGATTACTAGGGTGTCTTCAAATTAAACTTCATGCATTGGATTTCACAATGCTTCATGTGTTCCTAGTGCGAAAGGAAATTTAGATATGGCTTTTTGATTTTATATGTAAAGCCGCCAAATTTGTATACTCCTACACATGCAATTTATTTTGGAACCTTTTACTTCTTGGGGAGTTTAATTACCATGTTATCATTGTAGTGCTTGGAAACCAGTTCAAGGTGAGAACCAAATGACGTTTTCATCACGAAAATTCCTTTTCGTTTGTAACTTAATTGCAGATTATCAGTACTCAAGAGAAAAAAAAAATAATAATAACGGTAAAGATGCATTGAAAAGTTAACAGGTTTTTACCGTTGTAACAAAAACGCATTTATGATCAAACTTTCACAATATTTTGAATACTGTGACATAAATATATGACATGATTCAACTTTTATTTACGATAAAAATAGAGAAAATATCATCGTTCTGAGGTGACCTAGGATTCAATTTGAAATGAAATACCAGCTTCTCCTATTTTCTCTGATTTAAAATCGTTGGGACATTTAATTGCCAAATTTTAAATAATAACAGTTTTTTTAATCTTTTGTATTAAAAACATTCAATTTAGTTTAGAACTTAAAAGAATTTCCTTTATAATGATCTTTTACAAAATATACTGAAGATATACTAACTGTTAAGAAATTTGAGTTGAAATTGTGAAGTTATGTTTGTCCATCAGGGACGGGGCCATTTTGGTTTCCTTTTCAAATATTTTTTTCTAAATTTATTTTTTCCAATCTTGTGTAGATAGAATTTCGTAATTGAGCGTTAATTCATTAGAGTTTTGAAATTTTTACAGCTAGTGTGTTTTCTCGGTAACAATGCAATATTTTAATATTTCCAAAATTTTATTATAAATGGATCATTCATTCAATTAAAGTGATATTTGTCAACAGGTCTTCCCTTTGGTAACGAATATGAGAAAAATAAATTAGCTTAAGATTAAAAACTAGAAGAAAAACTAAAATGTTATATATAAATACATTTAAATAGTAAATTAATTAATGCACTAATAAAAGGACATTTTTAAAAATGGAGTTTAATGAAATCTATTTCTGATATAGCTTTTGCTTCCTATGTTAACAAAATCAAAAATATTGCTGTTGCACTCTATAATCTATATCTATATCTATATCTATACTTATAATAAAGCTCAATGTGTGTGTGTGTGTGTATTGGCGCTCTACAGGCCAGACCATTTAACCTACAGCTACCAAATTTGGCACGTGTATACCTTGGAGGCCGGGAATGTGCACCTGGGGGTTATTTGTTCGAATTTTTAACTAGAATTTTATTTATTTAAAAATTAAGTGAAATTTTGACGTGTTTCTGCTATAACTGCCGAAAATATTACCGCACAAAAAAGATTTTTTACATGAAGTTAAAGATAAAAAATTTATCTTTTAAATGATACTACTGTTTTAATCTTAAAATTAAATTTCTATTTTTAATGAATTTTTAAATAATTATTTTAACTATGTTTTTCAATAATTTTTTTCGTCAAAAATAAAAATTAAGATTAAGCACGTTTCGCATTCATGGGAAAAAAATAGCTTTTTTCAAAGTGTTGCCATCACATTGATTAAAGCTCTAACTAAAAATAAATTAAATCTTTTTGGAAATGAAATCTGCAAAAATATAATTTTCGGCACGTGTCTGTAGGAAATGAAACAAATATGAAATATTATTTTTTCTAAAAAATAAATTCAAGAAAAATTATTTTATGATCTTTTACACTCTCTATACAGGGTGTTTATTCAGTCCCGGATCCATTTTGATATTTAATGACTCATAAAATAATGAAGATGTAAACACACTTATGGCATTTATTGATGGAATATATTTTCCTTTTCAGATTTGAATATTTTTACTTTTGTAAATATCGTCTGCGCGTGTTTTTAATTTCAGATAATTTCATTTTCCAGTCTAAATATCTGTACTTTACTAAATATCGTCTGCTTATTAATTGCATTTTTCTCTCTTTTGTTTGTGGCAACTATTGAAATGTTATGTTTACTTTTGATGTTTTTGTTCTATGTAGTACTTTTGTATGTGATGTTTTATTCGAGGGGATATTAAGGAGATTGCATACACCACAAGAGAAAGCACAGATTTTATGGTGGTCATAAGTTAATTTCCAATCAACTAAATCACTGACTTTTAAGAGTTAATTTCCAATCACTTAAACTGACTGATTTATGAAGATTTGAATATCACTATTCAATAAAAAAAAAAGGATAATTTTAGATTTTCCATCGATCGTTTCAAAGAAAATACGCCAATCAGCGCGCAGGTTTCTCAAGATTAATTGGCCTAAAATTATGAAAATGGTGAGTTTTTCTAAATTTTTAACATTTAAAACTTCATAAATAAGTCTTAGTTGAACGTGGAAAATAGAAACATTCATTCATTTATTTAAAATTTGGTGTGTCCAGAATATTTATCAGAGTATGATACCTTAGTGCATTAAATTTAGACTTCATAATTTTTGAAATATATTTATAAGCCGGAACAAAATATTATTATTTATTTCATTTCAATCCTTTTGAAAGCAAAACTAAAAACTGAATTTTATACTGAATCTCAGAAATATTTGTTGAATTATTGTTTGAGATATTACATAAACTATGAAAAATATTTTGTAGTTAACATAAGACTTAAATACCGAGCGATTCTGTTTGCAATACACATATTCAATAATAATAATAATTAATAAATAACAATAAAGATGATAAATAAAATAAAGCGCTTGGTTTTATTAAAAAATATCATAATATTAATTGCAATTTCGTCATATACATTTTAAATTAAAGTTGAAGTTTTACCGGAAATGGCAACAAATTAGCAAAATATATATACTAAATTGAACGAAACGATCTAAACAGTATAAGTTTGGTATGACTATCAAAATTTGAAGATTAAAAGTGTTTTGTTTGAAAATACTTTAAGAGACCAGTTACTTAAAATATTTAATTGAAAATTGTAGCGAGCGGTAATACTGGCGAACCGGCTGGTCGCCAAAGGCGGCTAGTAATTAATAAACTAAAGACAGATTTTTTTCACTGACCTATGAAAATAAGAACACTTTCAACTCAAACTTAATTTATAGAAGATGGTATTTAAAATGTTCATGTTATAATATTCACAATAAAAACTGCATACTCATAAGAAATTGGAAGACTTTCATAGAAAGCTCACATGCTTTATCATTTAAGCTTCAGACACTTACTTAACATCCTAATCATCCCATTAATTACATTATTTTATTTATCATTTGAGATGCAAGTGATTTCTGTTCTTTAGATTAATTGATACGTCGGTCTAATAAGAAATTTACGTAGTAAAATTTCTGAAACTCTATGCTCTTCGATATCGGAGGCTTTCAGGTTCGAGACCCAATTCCACCAAAGAACTGCCATGTAAGCGGGGCTGGTGCACGTTAAATCCGTCGGGGCCAAACTTCCTCCAGCTAGTGTGATGTGAAAGTTTGGAGTGGTAGGTGCCAGCTCAGGTGTCATCCTCATCATCTGACCGAGGTTCAAAATTACGAGGTCCGTCTCAAAATAGCCCTAGTGTTGCTTTAAAACGGAACGTTAATACAAGTAAACTAAACTAAACGCAACTCTATGCTCTAGTGCATCACGACACAATATGCGAAGGTTTAATTTTCTTTTATTTATTGAATGAGGCAACTAAGAAAGCCATTTTATTGAGAATTGACCCTAAGCAAATGCCTAAGAGCACCTCGACAAAGAGACCATCTAATAAAACTGTTATCTTTAACAAAGCAATTATCACATTTCCGTCCCTCTTATTAAATACTGGATTGCAATATGCATTCAACTATAATTGTATATTTAATCAGTATGTTAATGAATTATTGATGTTTAAAATGCAAATTGATGAATACTTCTGAGCAAATCTTCTTTTAAAGCAATTCAATTATTTGTCAATTTAGGAAATTTTTGTATCGAATTTGCTTAAATTCAGTAATATTATGATTGATTATGCATGTGAATCTTTAAGTACAAATGTAAAAGCGTATAAATTTGCTAAACAGAGCATATATTTTTATTCGATAAAAGATATAAGGAATCTTTGCACAGGCGCTGAAAAGAAGCAGTTAATTTTGATCAGTTGAAAATAGTAAGCTTAACGTTTTAGTTCTTTCATACATTAGAGCAAAATTTCACTAAATTTTAATTAATTTAATACTTTTTCGATCGACAGCATTGGAAATTTTTTAAATGATTCTCGGCATATTTATTACTTTGTAAATTTAAATTAATCTTATTAAAAAGTTATTTTCTTAAAAGAAACTTCAAATTTGTCAAAATAAATTTTCAATAACCTCTTCGCATACAATAACGTGTCTGGGCTTACGCATCGAAGTATTTCAATATTTAATTTTCAATCCTCAATTAAATGCAAGCATTAAATAATTTAAAACGCAGAAATCACACAACGCATCAATATCTAAAAACCTCTTATATTATTATAAGAATTAAAATAATAATAAATGTCCCAAATAGGATGTGTCATTTTTTTAGGACATTAAACAAGTTCATAGGTCAAGGGTTTAAAGACTGTTACTTAACTTGTTCGCCAGGTGAAACGAATAGAACAAAAGTTAATTGTCCGGTTAACAGATTAAAATTAATTGCTCTTTGACTTCTGATGACTTCTGTCTCGGATGAGATACATTTCAACATTTCGCTAAAATAAATCTTCATGAAGACCCACACTTCAGTTTTCATTGATTTCTCACAGTTGGCGACATCACACTTCAGAGCAGATTCTTTTCTATAAATAAGAGCGACAAAAGTCGAGCTTGATCCCCAGTATATATTGCGTTTCCTCCCGGATATCTCTAGCTGTTCCATTTGGCATTGATTCGCGGATGGATTTCGATAAAAAATTCCGAGATGTTCAGTAGCGGCCGCATAAAATTGATCGCTTGGCATTCCAGAAGGTGAGCTCCACGAGGTTAGAATCGGGTCAGGTTGGCGAAGGTGAGCTCCGTAAAAACAACATTCCAACCTCTTTTAGCTTTCCCACGATTTGGGGGCAGGGTGCCCGTGACTCGGTGGAGTCTTCTTTTTGCATCCTCGAAATTCACGCTGTGCCCGGTGATTGGGGCACCTCGGGACGTAAAAAGTGAATGCAAAACGGGTGATTAGGGATGCGCTTTTAGAGGCGGATTGAGATATTCGGCAGTGGCGGAGAGGTACAAATTAACTGCTGAATGCAAAATGGGAAGTTTGGGCTTCTTTTTTTAATCGACCATATAAAACATATTTTCAAATTTGAAGGCGAAACAGATGCGTGGGTGTAATTTAGATGCATGCTTGAGGCAATAATCCATCAGCACATCCACTGGGTTTTTTGGATCAACCAACCTTTTTCTTTTGTTTAAAAATTTTAGAAATTCATAAAAATGTCCTCTTTTTATACATCCGTGGCGGAGCTAAAAGAAGAAGATTAGAACAGCAGAAATCAATGAAAAAACGTGTTTCATTTTTTTACGGGAGAATGGAAGTCAAATTGACCCATGCATGTGCTGGCGTTTCAGATTCATTTAACATTATGGCATTTGACAGCGTAAGAACTTGAGCAGCAGAGATCTTTTCTCTAGTGTTCCTACAGATAATAAAAATTGATAGCCCAGATTCTTCAAATATAGATGAAATTTTGCAAAGTGATTATGATACAGAATTAGAAACAAAACGCAGTTTGAGACGCAGGGGCCATTTGGGGGGGGGGCTGAGGTGTGCCAAACATATGGTTAAAGTATCTCATTCAGAGTAATCCGAAAAGGTCTTACAAGTCAATTAAATAATAAAGTAAAGATCACTTAAAATTAATAAATAACCTTGAAACATATAACTGATGTAAGCATAATGTTCAATATTATGTATATTATTTGAATATCAATAGATTTCTCTGAGAAATATACTATACAAACTGCATTTTAATTTTTGTCAGAAAGTTTATAGATAGTGATAATCATTTTAAAAGAAAATTATAAGCAATTTAAAGTATTACTAAAATAGTAAGTATCAATTATTTTTTATCATTAAAAGTGTCAATTAATTTTTATATTAATCAAACGAGGAAATAAAAAATATTGAATGCAATAGTTTGCTAATATTTGGAATTAATTGAAATCTGATAACTGAATTATCATATCATTGACGAGAAAAAGCTTATGAAAGAAAGTGAAATTTGCTTATAACATATTAGTTTAATGATAATGAAAATAATTTTGTTTATATTTTGAATCTTATCTTGCACAAAACATAAATGTTAGAAAAAAAATTTTCTTTTCTGACTTTTTAAAATCTTATTATTTAATTGAGTTACTTGAAAATAAAATTTTTAAAATTAGCCCGCTGATTTATTGGTCGAAACATTTATTTTCTTATTTAAAGTAAACATATCCCTTTTTTTCTCCCCCTTGCCACTTCCTTATAAAATTTCTGAGCATATATTTAATCTTGTTGGAATATACATAAATTCGATACAACTCGAAGATAACGAGCTCCCTTCTGTTTCCAGAAAATAAATATTAATAAAGAACAAGCATCCGAAATGCATTCATTACACCTTAACAAACCCGGAATCTTCTTGAGAATAATCCCCCCCCCAAAAAAAAAGGAAGAAAAAGAAAAGAATCTATCAATTTTTCTATTTTTAGATCTCTGTCTCAAGTTGAAGAACGAGATTTTTCAGCGATTAACCGAATGAGATAACTCTCCCCTAGAGGCAAAAGCAGACAGGTTTCCCACATACGGAAATCGTCTGAGAATAAAAACTCCATTTAGGACGTAAAGGCGAAAGAACTGTGCTCGCAGATACTCGTGTTTCAAAACAGACGAGAACAGGTTCGTTACACCCCCTCCTCCGTTTGCTAATGTCACAAATAATTCCTTTTCTTCGGCTTTTATTAGATTTTAACGAGTTTATGTTACAAGCATGTTTATTGTAAAGAAGGTAAAAAGTTATTTTTGGAAAATAACACGTATAATTTTCGGCTGTTACCTTGAAAAAGAATAATTTCATCTGTCATTATGCTGATGGTCATTATTTTTAAATCCTACTCTTTCGAAATAAGAGTTATTAGGGTTGAAAAAGTAAAATGGCAATGCTACACGCGAAAATTGTATAAAAAGAAATAAAACGTTTCACATAATTTCAGATGAATGTTACTTTTTCTTCTAGTACCACTTGAAAGTTCAAACCAATTTAACTTTCTTCAAAAACTTATTTCAGTCGATTTTAAGGAAATATTTATCTTGTACGTCATTTCTGTCGACAGAACATTAAATCAGAAGGTTAGAACCATCACTAATAGAATATTAAACCAACGGCAGTAGAACCCCAAAACATTCTCACATACTCTCTAATGAAGGTGTTGCCAGAAACTATACATTAAAGTTGTGTACTTTGTACTGTAGATTAAAGGAAATCGGTATTTGAGTATTAATTGCATAGCACTGGCTAAAATAATTACGAAATATTTATTTATTTATTTTTTATTGATGTTGACTTCAGATGAGGAAAATAATTTACAGGATTCAGCATGGCTAATTCTCTCCTGTGACTGCCAACAAAATTGTTCGCATTTTAAGAATGTTCGGAGGCATAATCCACGGATTAAAAGAAGGTAAACAATCGTAGACCTAAGTATTAGATGCATAGCATATCTCTACTAATAATAAAGATGAATGTATGTGTACCTGACTGTTTGCTGAGCTCTGTAAGCTGCACAGTTTGACCTAGAGTTATCAAACTTGACACGAAACTCTGAAAAGAAGAATGTTCAGCTCAGAAAATTTTAATTAGAATTTTAACTAATTAAAAATTAAGCAATTCTGTTGAAGGCTATGGGCAAAGGAAAATTCAAAAGAATGGAAAAAATGAAAAGTGTCCAATCTCTTCAAAATTCATTTTTACTCTTTAAATGATATATTTTTTATAGTAGTAGTAGGTAAAAAATGTTGGATATTTTGGATTGCATTTTTTTTAATAAGGACGGTTGTTCAAATTTTCATCTTCTTGCAGAAATTTTTAACAATTGTGAAATAATTTATTGAAATTGATCAAATTATTTCTTTAGTTTATTATCCTTTTCTTTGATGCGTAGTCACAAGATTTCCTCTTTCCTCACTGATGCATACTATTTGTTGATTATTTTGGTTCTTACACCTTGCTTATCTTCATAAATTTAAATCAGTTTCCTCTGTTTACGCTCATTTTTGCATAAATAAATTCAAACTATTCAAATCGCGAGTTACTCTGCATCATTGGGTCGTTTAAGATTTCCTTCTGAATTATTTATAATCCGACCAAGAAAGAACAGGAAGGCACTCTGGATGATACAATCGGTCTTTAATCAAACTGAGATTCGATGACACCACCAAATCAATAAAAATAGGGGCAAAGAGGAATTCAAGCCTTCCAAGTGTTCAGTTCTATTTCTTTAGTATAGATATATTTTTAGAAAATTAAAATTTCATCATATCAATTATAAATCGGAGTGATATTAGTAATTTTTTCGGAGATAATTTTTTGTGATTATCATCACTGCAATATCTTTTCTTCAACTTATACAGGGTGTTTCAGTGAACCGTTTCAGAACTTCTAAGAGGGGTAGGGTACATCCTGACAACTCGAAATCATAGAGCAATGTGGGGTCGGAAATGCTTTCCTGAAGCGGTGTTACACACAGAAGCACAATAAGGAAAAGCGACCTTAGATGAGAAATCGTTTCAATAATACGTGAAAAGAAGTAAAAGGTACATGGATTAAAGTAAGTGTTCGAAGTTTCTTCCACGGGCTGCAATGCACGCCTCACATCTCCGAAGCATGGACATCCGAACATTCTGGAATACTCCAGGTATATCTCGAATCTGCAACGAGCTCCTCAGCAGTGTCAACAGGGGTGTCATAAACTAGCGATTTCATATGACCCCAGAAATAAAAATCAAGACATGATAAGTCGGGTGACCGAGCAGGTCAACGCCTGCTTTTGCTACACTTCGTGTACTCGTTCTTGGATTCCCCTGTACATGCTGCAGCACATTCTGTTCGGCGTCTGCAGTCCGTGTTGTTCTTACCCTGTCCCTGTGAGCTTTTTCTAATGAACCTGTCTCAGCTAACCACTGATGCCGTCTTGCAAAGAAATTATGACTGGGAATACGCCTCGTTGGATATCGTTCCGCGTACAAACGCTGTGCGGCTGGCCCCCTACAATTTGCAGCCCCGTACGCCAAATGCATATCGGCTAACTCTGCGATCGTGTAATCATCCATCCTACTAACTTGGCGTTCTTGTGCGAAATGAAGATTCTCTGCACGAAAGCTCGGACTTTTCGCACAACGCCATCTACCGCGTCAGGAAAGCATTTCTGACTGCCCATGGATATATGATTTTGGTTCGTCAGGATACCCTACCCCTCTTAGAAGTTCTGAAACGGTTCACTGAAACACCGTGTATGCTATTAATATATGGTCTTCCAAATTAAAAGGAATCGATTATTGCTAAGTTGTAATCGTATGAATAATGTTACTGACTATGTCGAATTGCAATTAAGGGCTCGTTGTTTTATGCTATGTTTTCTAAGCAGTTTCATCTCTTTCAACCGCAGTAGTGTGGCTCTTTAGATGTGTTTGATATTAAGTTTTATAAATACATTCTTCCTGCCTATTCGACTTGGAATAAACGATCAACAATAAGACATTAAAAATTATATTTTAATTCTCATTGAATATTTTCGTTTTTCGAAAAATAATTTAAAAACTATTTTGTGAGATTTAAAAAAAAAAAATGTGTTAGATGAATTTTATAGAATGATTTTTCTTGTGGCTCAATATTAAGTCTGTGTTTTAAGATCAAAGGATCACAATTTCAAGTTCAAATTCTAAAGATGATTGGCAGAGCATGATATAATAAATAATTAAATCCGACGTCGGGGACACAAAGTTCTCAAGTGAGAGTGATGTCGATGTTTAGCGATTGATGTGGGTAAGAAGTAGTTCTCGTCTTCTGACCAGAGTTTGCAATCTAAACGAATTTTAAAAAAACTCATAAAAAACCACTCGGTCTCCAATTCTGAAGTCAATTAATCAGTTTTATTCTTCCAGTTTAAAAACTGATTAAAATTAGCGAAAAAGAGATTATCAAATATCCTAATTTCAGTTAAGGCGAGACGTTGATTATTTAATCGGAGAAAACGGAATGGCGGCACATCCGGTAGAAATCAGGAAGTCCCCCTACTTAATAGAAAACAAGGAAATATTTAATTGGCCATACGGATAAACATGAATCAAAGATACAAATATCGGATCGATTTCATTCCTTAAACAATGAAGCTGAGATTTCAGATCATTGAATTTATAGGCTCCCACCAACCTATAAACATTAATTATGCTTTTTCCTACCTACATAGATAGGAAGGAATGAGAAATATGAGACAGATTCGTATTGTTTTCGCGTCTACTCTCACGAGCCATTTAATTGCTTCGGTTCATTGCTTGTCATTTATCAGTCATTTGTAACATTTTAGGCGGCATTTCGAAAACAATTATCTTATATTTATTACACAGTTCGCCTGAGAGATTACCACAAAAGATTATATCAAATAGAATATTGATTACTAAATTCGGAAGGAAAGTGTAATTTCCTTTAAATAATCGAGCAAATCTTTGAAAATGGCGAAGAAATTATTGTTTTCTTTATTTATTGCAAATGAATAATTTAGTAAAATTAATTAAATAATTTGATATTTGTGGCTCTCTTAAAAAATAATTTTAAATTTCAAATTTTGATACGAATTCAAGCCACATTATTTTAACAATCTTACATCTATGTTCTTTACATTTGCACATTCCTAACAAATCGACTCTCAAGACGTAGTTATCAATATCTAATGCATGATATGACAGTCAACAGAGACAATCGATAATTTCAACGTTAAATCATGTCCTTAATTTCACGCCCAGAAACATTTCAGCGAGATTAAAAAGGCCGGAAAAAAACCATTGAAGAATAGTAAACATGGCCAAAAAAACCAACTGAACTTTTTCCCAATATACTTTCTAGCTTACAAGATTTTGTTTACAGATTGTACAAAAAAAAAAAAGATAAAATAAAATAAAAAGTAAAATTTATTACAATATTACCACAGTCTTCCTTCCTTAATCACAGTATCTTCATTCCTTAATTTTCAGTAATAGAAAGCAATTAAATAATCGTATAAAAATTGTAAAATAGTTTAAATTTGTTCGTAACATTCAAAAGTGTTGTTGTAAATTATTCATATCAATATATTTAAACATTTGTTAAAGTTAAGAATAAAACTGGAGGGTAATTAAATTGAAATTATTGAAAATATATTTTTAAAACATTTTATAATGATTCAAATGATTTTTGTAAGGTAATACTTTTGACAGTTAACGCGAAATTTTTTTTTAATTAAATAAATTTTTCAGTAGAATTTTAAATAAATATTTATTTTACAGTGTTTCTCGTCATATTTTAGAAACAAATATCAACAACCCACAATCATTATTCAATTCACTTTACTTAATTCTTACTTAATTTTTAAAAATTCCAAAAATCTTCGAAAAAATATATCCAACAGAATTAAGCTTTAAAAACGAATTAAATGTTTTTAAAAATCACGAAAAAAATTGAACAATGATTGCTTTTACAACTTATTGCACTTCATGTACATCTGCAAAGCTAAAGAAGATTGCAAATCAAATGAGTTATATTAACCCTTTTTGAAGGGACAAAAGGTTTAATTAAGGAATGTTAAGAGGAGAAAGATAACGCCTGATCCATCATTGTTTTTACAATCTTCCAAATTACACCAGCGAAAGGACATTTGACCATCAATGTCAGATTAAGCATGCACTAATCCTCCAACAAGAGTTTGATTGTGCAAAATGATTGTAATCCCATGAAAGATCAACTGAAATCGGATGAAACCTTTGAGGTTCAGTCCAAAGCAGTTTCACTCTGCGAACAAAATCGCTGAGTAGGCATGGTTCGTATAAATAAAGAAAAGCAGCATTTTGTTTCCTCTGCAATGAAAGGAAAAAGTACAAATTGATATCCTTCCCCGTTCTTTCAGAATATATATATATATATATGATTGATTTTTATACAAAAGTATAAAAATCAAGTTAATAGGAAAAACAAATAAACCAAATAAAAAAATATAACAAAATAT
>JAPMOR010049928.1:0-11645 GCA_026543865.1 Argiope aurantia | reverse complement strand
ACAGTGGCTCCCAAAAGTGTTCGTACACCAACAAGAATCAATTAAAAACCTCATTATTTACCATTATATATTCTTATTTTTACATGAAACTTTTTCATAGCATATTTTTACAGTTCTTAATAAAGCAGTGAAGAATAAATTTTAATTATGATGCAAATTATTTTTTTAAAAATGACAATAAATAAAATTGCACAAAAATAGGACACAAAAGTGATCATACACTTTTAAAAAACTTCATTAAATATGAAATTTTCTAAATTTTTATAAATGTTTAGTATTTAGTAGAATATCCTTTATTCTTTATAACAACTTTTAAACGTTTGGGCATAGATTTAACTAAACGGTCGATTACTTCTGCACCGATCTTGTTCCATTCTTCGATCATTATTGCTTTCATTTGAAGTTTCGATTTAATGTCGTGACTTCTTATTCGCACCTCTAATTCTTTCCAAATATAGGGTTCTATAGGGTTTAAACCCGGTGATTGAGTTGGTGTTTTAAGGGTTTGAGGGCAATGATAGAGGCAAAAAAGACGAACATTCATGGCCGTGTGCTTAGGATCGTTGTTTTGGTAATACACAAAGTTGTTTAAAATGCCCAATTTTTGTGCTGTCACTTTTAAATTATTATTAAGAATATTTATATAAACACTATGATCTATTATACCATCAAGAATACTAAATTGCCTACTCCAGCCGCTGACATACACTCCCAAACCATGACATCTCCATCGCCATGTTTACTGTTCCAACTAAATTCTTGGGATTAAGTTCTTCGTTTTTTTTTTTTTTTTTTTTTTTTTTTTTTTTTTTTCCCTCCATTCAATGATTCTCCCATCCGACCCAAAGATGTTAAACTTACTTTCATCTGCAAATAAGACACGATTCCAATAGCTCTCTGGCTGATTTATCATAGATTTGGCAAATTTAAGCCCAGCAATTCTGCTCTTCTGACTTACAAAGAATTTTCTTCGTGCAGAGTGGCCATGTATACCAGCATTCCGAAGAATTCTACGAATAGTTTCACATGAAATAGAAGTTCCATTTGATTCATTATATTGTGAAGTAAACTTTATTGCACTCAGACGTGGATTTTTTAGAAATTTACTCACAATATTTCTTTGACTTCTAGCTGACAGAATTTGAGGGCGACCATTACGAGGCTTGTTTTCAATCCTTTTTCCCTCTCTGTAACGTTTTATTATGCTTTGCACCGTTGAATGAGGTAGATTAGTTATAGTTGTAATGTCTCTAATTGATTTTCCAGCTTTAAAATGAAATATAATTAATTTTCGTACGTCTAAACTCGTTTCTTTACGAATGCGCGTCATATGTAAGAATAAAGTAAATAAAATAGTTAATTGTGATATTAAATACTGAAATCAACCTATTTTAGTGTATTTTTCAATTAGAAGAAAAATAAGCCGCAAAAGATATTTTTATGATGAATTTAAATAAATAATGTTTGGATGTACGAAGACTTTTGTGTTCTAATTTTGTGACATTTTTTATTTATTTATTTTTTAGAACAATACTACTTGATTTTTTATAAAAATATTTGTTCAGTTTTATTAAGAACTATTTAAAGATGCTAATTAAAAAAACTAACTAATAAAATGCTTTATTAAGAAGTATAGAACACAATTTCTGCAAATTTCTTTAGTGTACGAACATTTTTGGGAGCCACTGTATATATATAATTCCTTTCCTTAAATTGTTTTCTTTGGTTTTAATCTTGAAATTTATTCGCTTGTATAATAAAGTTCATGTTTCTATGATAATTGTTTCCAGATATGAAAATGAAAATATTGCGGGGAATAATTTTGGATCAGTGCTCACTCACTGATTGAATTAAATTGTTCATTTAATGCTATTAAAATGCAGAGAATTTCATGCTGAATGGGGGAATTTTCTTTCAATAAAATTCAAAATGTTTTATTTAATATTTTTTGCCGCTTTTTTCTTTCCTGAATCATGAGCTGTAGTTAGCTTTGATCTTAGGTTTAAATATGACTGTTTCATTGCAATATAAATATATGCAAACTTTTTTTAAAATTTATTTATAATAATCATTAAACATATAATGTATAAAAAAGAAATTTGAAAGATTTGCTTACAAAATACGTGTCTATATTTCTGTGTTCATAATAATTCTTTTCAAATGAAATAAGATGTTAATTAAAGCTTTTTTAGTTAAAAATATTTTAAATCTAAAAATAAAAATAAATAGAAAATATTTTCGTCTTGACGTAATATTTTCTCTGCGCATCGGATATAATTTAATTTTTTAAAGCTTTTTCTAAGCAAAGAGAGCAATATGTTATAATTTTATGCGATTTATTTTAACTATTATCAAATGAACCCCATCATTAATAACAATGTCCTCTGCAAAATTCAATTTTCTTTCAATAATTTCATTTGGATTTTCACAGCAAAACATTTCTTCCCCGCAATGAAAAAAACTTCCTGCAACAACTTTCAATCTGGCTAAATTCCTAACAATTATTTTTCAAGTAGAACATTAGAACATAATCGAATAGGAAAACACGTCCTTCCTCCCCACACCCCTCCTTATCCTTTATTATGATGCGGTCATGGCGTGCTTTAGCAGGTCAGAGATCTGCTTGCCGGTTGGGAGCCTCTGATTGGACACCGCCATTTTTCAGGTACAGGTAGTCCACTCTAAGAGTGTGGCGCATGCGCGGAACCACCTGCTTGCTTCAGACACAAGTGAATTTGGACAGTAAATACTTGCGCATTGCGCATGCTCATAGTTTTTTTTTTTAATGAAAACCAGTTTTTAACTATTGTGATTTTCAAAATTTTTCGGACTCTTTTATTTTATCTCAACAATTTTGCCGATGCTTTTAATCTTTTTAGCACCTACTACAAATATTCCAAAATTGCGAAAATAAAATTTTTTCCTCCGTTGATCTCATTCCATTCTCGTCTCATACAGAACAAAAAAAGGAAGGAGATAAATGTCTAAATAAAATTCACGCTCGTATTGGAAATGAATTAGAATGTAGGCAAGCAGTTTCGATTGAAGATGAAGAATTTCCGCAAATACTCCGGTTTCCACTGAAAAGATCTTTCAAGCATGCGCTGCATTGCAGTCTTTACTGCATTGTTCCACTCTTTCGAAGGCTAATTCATCTTATGGAATCTTCTCTTCTGTTGTGTGCCTATAACCCATTCATCCCTACAGAGAGTTTCCACTACCGCAAGCGAGGAAATATACAATAACAAATCGGATTGGATGTTTTTTTAACCCTGTAAAGCAGGTGAGCTTTTTAAGTAAATTTTCCTAATCCTCGTTCTTTCAGTGGGACGTTTCAATATTAGATATGCCGGCGGTGGTTGGGCGATATTCTTAATCTGAAACGATTGACCAGTGGAGAATCACGGAGTTTTGAATGTACAGTTTCGTTTTCAATTATGAAGAGAAAAGCTTTTTTAATTTAAAAATATTTCTACGGTTTTGCAGAATATTTTTTTTCAATTATTATTTTTATTTATTTTATTAAAAAAAAATATTGCATTTAGATTTAGAAGAGAGGGGAAAAAAAACGTGTTTGTGTTATGTCAGATTTTTCGTAAAGTTAGTTTTTGTTTAAAGCATAATGCATTCCACACAGACTATGAAAACTAAATATCAAAAGGCGAAAACATTGTATTTATATTGAATAAATTATGAATAAAAAATATAAGTAGCATAATTCTAATATTTATTATCCCAATGAAATATAATTCTTCTGTTTACGTTCATTAATTTTTACATTTCTTAAGTATATTATATATTAATCAATCAGGAAATTTTAAAATAAATTAACATAAATTAATATTTTTAGATTTTTTTATCCTTGATGTCAAAGCGTTTTATTGTATTTATTTATTTATACCTTTAATACCATTTATTTATTTATAACTATTAATAACTTAATAAATATAATCAATAATAAATAAAATATTTCGCGTAAAACAACTCAAAATTAATATTATACTATCATTCAATACAAATTTTTATTACTGCTATTGATATTTCATTCAGATGTGTTTTGATTGATTAGATTCTCTGTTATGTAAATTTAATATTTGCAATTGAATGATGGAAATCAAAATAAGTTATTTCTTCACATCATCAGAATGCATCGAAATTCTGTCATATTAAATATGAAAACACGAAAGTTAATTTTATTTTCTAAAAGATGCCAAGATTTTTATGTTGTGACGAAGATAGAAAATATGCGAGACTTTGTATGGCTTGTTTACTTTTTTTCATTAATAATTTGCAAAATTAAAATCAGATTTTTCTTAGAACGCAAATATCAGAGCGTGAAATGAATTTAAATTTAATATGTATTTAATAATGTTTCTCATACTTTCTCTTGAGAGAAGAAGAAAACTTTAAACTTATTTAATTACTCTTAGATCTTGTTTGATATGTATATGAATTTTGTAATCGTATTGACCATAAAGCAGGGAAATAAATTCATGAGGAATTCCAATCTCATGAGAAACGAAGTTGCGCTTGCCATCTAAACATGCATCTGTACCATTTAGTCTGGATTGTGTTGCTCATTCAACATCTCTCATTGTTTTCGTTGTATAAACTTTTTTTTGTGTGTGTGTGTGTGTGAACAGAATGCGTTGTTATTCATGTATAGCGGCTAAATGGGAGATGACTGCTTCCAAAAAATTTTGCCAAACTTCCCCATTGATAATCCCGAGCTGTTAAAGGCTGGGAAAATTCGAAGGAAAGAATTTAAATATACATTGTGTTCCTTGAAGGAAAAGAAAATTCCAGATGTGATAAATATAATTATTAGCTAAAATAAATTAATATATTGTGATTTGTGACAATGTCTATGGTAAGCCATCATTCTGTTCCGCGATCCGTTCTTTTAGAAACAAACATTTTCCCAAATATTGGTAAATGTATATATTAACTAATTTAAGAAAAAGAAAATTTAAAGAATAATTTAAATACTTGTAGCAAAGTGCATCCTAAATTTAGAAAAATCTACCTCTGAGGTTAGTTGTATTCTGAAAGAGATAATTAGCAAAAATGTATCCAACGTTTACAGAAAATGATGATAAGTAAATTATTTATCATCATTGTATATATAATAATATTGTATAATAATGTATTTAGATTAAAACATACGCATTTATGTCTAAATTTGTAATATAATTATGTTATAAGTGTATGTATTTATTTTATATATTAATTCCTACATATTTAGAGACTATTAAAAATAAGAGCTATTTATATTTTAAGCTGTAATGTAAGAACTAAAATTATTTGATTTAAAAATATATAAACTTCAAATTTTTACATTTCCAAGGGGAAATATCGCTGACTAAACATTCAAAATTCCGAATTAATTTTTTAAAAATATGTTTCCCTACAGTCGGATTGTTTTTACGAGAAAGCCATTGTAATAGCGTCATAATAAGTATTCTGTGGCTCAGTGGATTGAATGGAGTCTTTTGAATTATAATGTTCATGTGTATCAAAATAGATGTCGAGCACAGTATAATTTTAAAATCCTATGTATTTATGAATGTATATTTTCGGTTTGCATTAACAGTTTCTGTAAAAAATGTCATTACAGTCTCTTTGAAAATATCGTACATAAAATTGGTATATTTTTATTGCCTTAAACTGAAATCTAATATTAAAATCTTTCAAAATTAAATGAATACTCAATTCCTTCTACAAATCAAGATATGTTTTATTTCAGTTCAAAGCATACTTTGCGCAACTATTATTAATTTGCAATATAATTATTATTCAATTTAAAATAAATAATTATGTTGAAAAAAGCGAATATTTTTTTCGTGAATCTCTTTTTTTTTTTTTTTTTTTTTGCAAAAATATGATTTTTTTTTAATGTTTGAACAAGTTTCTTTATAAAACCATTTGAATTTTGTTTTTAAGCTCATCTTTGGAAAGTCACACTTTTTATATTTGCATTTATATACGTTCTAATGGTAGTTTACATCTTTAAATGTTATTTTCTCAAATTCCGTTCTTTGATAAAATTTTGGTTAAGAAAAAAACTCATAAATTAAAATCTAATGCACATTTTTTTGTTCAAATGTGTTTAATAAATTCTCAATATGTTCTGCTGTTCCTAAACTAGAGAATAAATAATCTATTCATTTAGAAATATTCCATATTTGTTTTAATACTTCACGATACGTAAAGAATTGAAAATTTTATGTTATTTAACAGCCGAACCCCAGTATTTAGAGTTGATAGAAATAGGGTTTAATTATTTAGTTCTGGAATGATATAATATATTTTAAAAGTCATTTAGAAAACTTTTAGAAAATCATTTGATAAACCTCTAAATTTAAATATTTTTATTTTTATACCTTTTTTTAGCCAAAAAAAGAAAGCCCTTTTTTCAGTTTTAAAAGGCTTTTATCAATTTTTTTGGTATCATACATAATCTTTTTCATTATTTTTTTTAATTCAAAAATTTAAAAATATAACTTTTTTATTAGTTCAAAAAAAAAATCATTCCCAACGTACTCACATACTTTAATGTACGTAACGGTTAAGTAACCGCTGATCCATTTAAAGATATTTATGATATATAAAAGAATCGTGTACTTTTTTAATAGTCCACCAATAGCCTAATGATTTTTGACATGAATGGCTGAGAAATATAAAACAATTTAAGTGATTCAATTGATTTATGTAGGATAAGAAAAGGATGTACCTTAATATTAAAAAAAAAAAGCTGTAAAATTATCATGTAGACATAAATTTGTTGTGGTAAGATTTTTTTCGTGCATGATTGCTGTGATGCCAGAACTTATTATTGTAACCTTATTAATGTGACTTGTGTTGTGCCAAACTTTATTATACCTTTTTAAGAGAATTTTACGACACTGAGGCATCTGAATACATTTTATTCTCGCTGCTACAATCGAAGAATTATATACGGAAATTAGGAGCAATACTGTGATAAAAGAAAAAAAAAGCAAGATATTCCTGTTATTTACTTACATGTGGAGGCAATGATCCGAAACGGTTGGACTCTAACTCACACCACGCGACAATTAATAGAGGCTTTTTTCGTCCATTAGATCAGGTCACTCAGTGTTTCAGAAGTTCAAGAATACACACTACAAGGATGTAGCAAAAAAAAGTGCTTGAATTTTACGATATTTCCGAATAATATGAATATTTCACAGTATTAGTTATACACTTTTGTAATTACTATTTAGCAATTCAAATTTTTAATGTTTCTTTAAAAATTCATGCTAGTTTGCAGGTATTGGGTTGATATGAATATGTATTAATAGTTCAAAAATAAAACAAACAAGAAGAAAAAAAAGATTTCGCTAGAATTTTAAGCGGCATTATATCTCATCAAGTTTTTGTTTCTTCTAGCTTGGAATGGAGCTTTGTCTTGTTCGTTTGCTTCTGGCTCATAAAACAATAGCTTGTAAAATTTATATCATCTTTTTGTAGTTTAAATCCTACCTTAACTTCTTTTATTCTTAAAACACGTTTTAATTGGCCTTGTCATTCAGTTACTAGATTATTTTTTTTAAATTCATAAATAAGATTTAACTGACATACCAAAATACTTAGTGATGAAATCGCTTGTAATCGGAAAAAAGGGCATTTCGTATTCTTTTTCGAAGTTTCTTACAATGTTTTTTAATTTTTTTTTTTTTATTTAGACAGGTTTTAACGAGTTACAAATATTTTGCAATAAATTGCCAAATAATTGCCTACTGACTTAAAGGCAAACAGCAAATTTAAGTTTAGAATATTGTAACAATTTCAATTGTAATTTAACCTTAACAGCATCAAAACTCCTCAAATAGCTGAATATTGATTATAATTCAACACTCATGTCTATGGCAATGCTTCTAAAATATAATTTTAAGGATTAATAGAAATTGACAAATAAAAAAATGTATTGTAGAGAAATATATAACATAAATGGCTGTGATAATTTTTTCCGTTGATAAATTAATTGAATATAAATTACAATGTTGGAAACTGATATACAATAAAATAATGCGATCTTTCATGTTACACACACACTCACAACGGACGCTCACTCGCTTGGCTTTGAAATCATTCACTTATACACTACTTTCCATAATTTTTAGTTTTAAAATGCGTATTCTTCTCCCCCCCCCCCAATGAGCGAAATGATTTTGAAAAGTGCTTATGTGTTATCTTCATAGTACAAAGAAAGTGTCTACAAAGCATTTGAATTACTAAACGGAGGCATATCCTGAAATGAAATTAATTCAAAGGAAAAAAAAAATCTTTTATAACTTACATAGCCGATTACGTATTTAAGAGCTTATTTATTCTATTCCCGTAAATCCCTTATTTATTCTATTCCCGTAAATCCCTTATTAATTCTATTCCCGTAATAAATCTTTTGTATTTTCTGTTTCTAATTCTTGGAATTCGATAATTTGTCTGCATTTTTAATGAAGAAAATTTCATGAGTTTTTCTAATTAAAATTTAAAATATGTATTTTTAATTAATTATCCATTAAGTCCATTTTAAAACAAGGTTAATATTTGCTGAATAGGAAATCACGCGATTAAAAAGAGATAAGTTCTATCACAATTTCATTAGTTACTTTAAATAATTTTTTTTTAAATTTTCTATTTCAATCTTCGGAATTCGTTGACACAAATTAAGATAACAGCGGCGAATTTTAGTATACCTGATAGCCCAAGAGCGAAATAATGTTTTTATTTTCTATAGAAGGAAATCACATTTTTACTATTATTTTTTTTATTTAAAAAAAACTATTATTCGCAGTTCAATTTTTCTGATTTGATTTCCTGATTTAGTTAAAGTTGTTATTATAACATTTTTATACCAGCAAGCTTTCTTAAATTACGTCATGTAAAAACTAGATCGCACGAAATGCTAATGCTGCAAACAAGTCAGATGGAGACAAGCCAAGGAATGAAAATTTTATCTTCCTTCAATCTTTTAAACTAGAGGTTTGAAAATCTTCTTTATTTCTTTATTCAATACAATTTAATTCTTGAAGAAACACAAATAAATATGGTTCCTGCTAAAATAAATAAATAAATAAATAAAAACATGAATAATATTACGACGTACAAAGACATGCAATTGTTTTAATGAGCTTTAATGCAAAAATTGTTTCAAAATGAAAGTATTAGAATGCATTTGTGAGACATTTTGTAATTTTTAATTTATAAAATTGCCACCTAAATATGTGATGCTAAAATTGTTTTGCTAGTTTTTTTTCATCGTATATTTTATTAATGTTTTATTTAAATTTATTTCAAGTAGATAATTTTTCTGTAATTCTGCTTTCTTTCTTTCTTAAAGAAATTACATTATTCTCTAAAACACATAAGATCAAAAAGCTCAATCTACAATGGCAGGCGGAGTTACATATGATTTTATTTCGTTTATTTTTATTATTCATCAATTTATATTCTTACAGCAGATGTACATTTTGTTTTCAAGTGTTAGTGCATTTGCTAACAGAATTATTACCTTTCACTTCACCGATAAATACGTGGTCGATTCTAACGAAAATAAATAAAATAAAAGAAGAAATTATCATCCAGGTACCTACAGTGATGAGATCTTTGATATCTTTTGGCAGAGATAATTCTTAAATTTACGACTATTCAACTGTCACCCTAAGTATTGTTATGGAAACTGGTGAAAGTCTTTTTCATGCCTCGTAATTTGGAGATTCTTGAGGTTTTCTGAGTTCTGCGAGAGCCCCTTGTCGGAGCCCCAGAGCACGTGGGTGTGACAGCCAGCGAAGCACATCCATTTAGGGGAATTCCTCCTCTCCCTTCCTCAACAATAGGTGGTTTGCCTAGACAAAAAAAAAAAAAAAAAAGTGCGTACTTTGAAGAGGGCTGGTTCAACCGAGTTCAAGCAGTAACCACTTACGGTGGGTGAGGGTACAGTACTTCCCGTTTGGGAGTACAGGGGCGTATAATGTTAGGCGAACACATTTTATAAAAAATGAGAATTCCTTTGAGAATAAAAAAATATCCAATTTGATCTTGAGTAGTAAAAGTTAGTGGTGTATACTTCCAGAAAACTGAAGTTTCCTTTAAGCTTATTATAGATATAACAGCCTATTATATATCTATTTGAGAAAGCTAATTTTTCCAAAATAAGTTTCCATATATTAAAGCGAGGACAAGTTATTCATCCATACGTTATATTCAAGTTTTTCATTTAACTCACTTTAATTGCGAAATTGTTTACTGCTAATTCAGAGATTGCATTTGTAATAGTGAAATTATTAATTGCTAATGCAGAAATTGCAATTGTAGCCAAAATTATTTTCCTTGCTCAGTACTTATTTCAAAAGTTAAATTTTTTTTACTGTCATTAATCATCGATAGGGTGTCTCTCCCAAATTAAGAGATAATTGTGGTTTTCTTACAGTAAAACAGGCGTAATTTTAATTTAACATGTGTTGAGCAGGCAATGATCTGTTGGAAATCTGTTTAATATTTATTTTGAATTTGACAGTTAGCTCAGGACTCAAAATCCATATATGTCAATTAAACTAACTTTTGAAATTATAAGTTAAAAAAAAAGTCAAATTTGACAGAAAAGAAATGTCCCTCTACTGAAAGAATAATTGGAAATTACATATGTACAGACAGAATAATAATTTTTTTTGTTTTTTTGTTACAGCATTGACGAAAGAATTCCCCATTGAAACAAAACAACGTGGGATTGTAAAAACAGTTTTCATACCATCCATGTCGTTGTCATTTATAAGTCAGGTTGAATTTATAGCGGAAAATAATTTATATTTAGATGAACATAATTTGATTTAAATACGAGGTATCTTTTCTCTGTTCAATGTAACTTTATATTTGATATAAAAATTGCAAGTGAAGTGAAATTCCATATTTTTTATAAAAATTATTTAATTTCATGAAAATTTTCTCATAGCACTGAAATACAAAGAACTTATCATTTGATCTCTCATTGCTTTTTACGCTTCAGTCGTTATTGTGGGAAGTAGAATCTTAATATATTTCAAGGGAATCCATTTTCTATTCGTATGATTCTTTTAATATTTTTTGAACCGCAGATTTTTGTTTATTATTAATAATTTCGATATTTCTTCCATCGATTAAATGCACTGCTGGATGAATACGTAACGGCAATCGTTTATTTAAAATAATGAAAAAAATCACCTTTTAATCGATAAAAGGAGATATAATTAAAATCCCATTATAACATTTATATATATTATCATATTACTCAAAAACTTTTTTTAATGCTCTATTTTTATGGAAATTTCATTACTTTGAGTGCCAAAAAGGTTATTAAAAATTATTCATAATGTTTTCTCAGGATTTAGTATGTTTCTCTTTTCCCTTAAAACTGACCCTAGAGGAATCTAACACATAAAAACTAACCCTGAAAAACAGAGTTTTCGTGGCACAAAGGAACGGACCTGGAAATTTTTTTTCTACCTCCCATCTCCCCCCTCCCCAAGGATATGCCTTAAATGTTCTTAAGAAAGTGATACATTGACAATTACATTGCGTTTTGCTTTAACTGTTGTTGATATTGCAAATGGAAGAATACAAAGAAATTTATAGATAAATATTTTGGG
>JAPMOR010049916.1:0-19193 GCA_026543865.1 Argiope aurantia | reverse complement strand
ATTAGGAATTTCAAACAAAGCATTAGAAATACGTAATTTTTAGTGTAAACACCGGCGAAATTTTGAGCTAATTCTGATCGTCTAACTGTATGTCACTTCAGAAATTTAGAAATGCACAAACGTGATAACTCAAAAACACAATGACTTGAATATATCAAATTTGGTATTTGATTTTGTGATTATAACTGTAGTTTTGTGTCAAGTTTTTGCTTCAACTAGTTTCGTAAAATCCGCTTAAAACACAAATTCGGCTTTCGGATACTTTTACCCTTAATGCCAGAGCTGAATCGTCAAAAAGATCACCAAGGATCTCATAACAGATTCAGTTCAAATGTGCTAAATTCATGCCAAAGGTTCATATTTCGTAATTATTGTACGGCAATACCGTGAAAGGCTTTCTCTGATATAGAGAGCAAGGCACCTTTAACAGAGAGCAAGTGAGAAAGTGTTTTGGATTTACACATTTGATATAAATCCTATACTCTGACTGGATTTATATAGTTGAACTACACACCCGTTAACGAAGTTATTAAATTTGTATTCCTTTACCCTTTCAATGGTTGTATTAAGATCGATTTACAGGCAAGGGAAGAATAAATGCGTTGATCTTGTTTTAAAGATGAAATACATTTGCTAAGCACTCACGTTTTCAAGAACAAACATATCCGATCAAACAAAGCAGCAGATGCAGGAGAAAAACTCTTAGAAGTTATGGATGAAGATGCCTTATGCGGCTTCAGTTTCCAGTTGTTTACAAAATCATCTGTGAAAACCGATTTTAATTTCACTTCAATACCCTACAACGCCGGAAGCTGTATATCAACACTGTTTCAGCACGTTCAAAGTGGTCAAGCAGCGAGATGAATCCTCTGAACTGCCCTTGGTAAATTACCATTCATAGATGACAACTCAGTTCAGTTGCCATCAATAAACACTTTGCTCCGCCGTTGAATATCTTGCCAATGCACTAATGAGCAAATATTTCAGCTGAGTGAGGTTAAGGCGAAACGGAAAGTGGATTGACACCATCGTTAAAAAATGCGTAATCGAATTGATAAGTACGAACAGATGTTCTCTCACTTTCTCTGTTTCTTTTATAATATTCTTCTAATAGCTACTGACATGCTAAATATGCAATTGTAGAATCTACTGAACACAAATCTACACCACTACATTTTTTTTTACTAAAAACGCTTATTGTGGTGGAATGTAGATTATTATGATCCATGCAGGAAGCAACAGGACGAATGTTTTTAGGAACATTTCTTTTAATAATCACATTCACACACTAAACAAACACACTAACACAAAGGCAAGACATTCACGCGCGCGGCTTCACAGTTCAGCATCACATCTCATTCTAATTACAATCGCAATGCACTATGGGATGATATATGGGATGGCCTAATCAGGCATCGCCATCTAGTATCCAAAAGAGAAAATAAGAGTAATGCAACTGCTACATTATTTAATATTTAACATATGAGAATACACAGACCGACAACCGTTTGATATTTCAGATATCATAAAAGTGGACCAAATGTTATACCTTTGCTTGTTTACATTTTACAGTTATTGTGATAGCTTGTTTTCGGAACGGCCAAACAAATTTCATCTCAATAAATTACATTGGAATTGGATAGAAAGCAATAAGTGCCGAAGAAATTTTGAGTTATTTCGGTTACGAATAGATAGACATAATTCAAGAAATCCTACTTTTAACTCAGAAAGGCCAAAATGGAATGAAACGTAGAAAGTTATAGTCCCACGTTCGAATTTTTTGAGAATTATCTTTGTATAATCTGTAGACGGGAAACTAAATAGCGACCCTAAAAGAGTTGGCCACCACGATCAACATTGAAATTACATTCCGTCTATTCCCCTAATACAGGATGTCCAAGACAAGTGATGTAAGATTGCATCATCTTAAATAGTGTATTTACATAAGTACTTCGAGTTACAAAGTTTCATTGAATAAAGTAGGCAGGCACCATTTTGCATTCTGTGGCTGTTAGCAGTTAAAAATTATAAATTAAATTTCTATAGTATAAAACTGTCAGTTGATAAAATAAAATAAAAAACATAATTCGGCAGCGACCTTGGCAATCTCTCCAGCGGGACAATGAGTGCTTACTTCGAAGATAGCAACTATGTTCACGATAAAAGTAAACAGACATTTATTTCACTTCATTTCAGTATTTTGCTAAGTTGTTTTAGCATAAAGGCAGAATGCATTTGTACCTAATTTTCAGTTTGATGCCTCTTCATGCTTTTTAAATGCCTACTATTTTATTCAATTAGGAGAAACAATCTCTAAGTGTAGCACCAAATGATAACGTAAAAGTGAAAAGTCCTCTACATGGTGATATGAGATTCCCAAATTTAAGTTCCACGATGGATGGAGGGAGAGCATCTATTACTTTATTGATACTATAATCGTTAAAATGTTTACGCAGGATACTATAATCATTGAAATGTTTACGCAGCACATAAGAAATCTCTTTAATATAATATATAATCCACAATAATTAAAAGATTATTTCAGCTCTATTATTAATAACAATTAACATTTATATGTCTGGGGATAAGCCATTGATGTAGAACTACAAATGTTGGCAAATATATACTGTGAAGGATGAGAAAGTGCATTTCAGAACAATTCGTTTTTGAAATTTTAGAACAATTTTTATCAATAAAAAATTTAGCTAGAATTTGACGTTTTTCCCCCCAACTCTCTCTTGGAAATAATATCGTACATAATTGATTTTAACACCATTTTAAAATCTAAAAAAATGTCGTTTGGATGACGTTAATTTTAATTGCCATGCAAGTTTATTATAAAATTTGGTTATTTTATAAAATATATTTCTCATATTTTTTAAATGATATATTTTATTGTTAAACAGAAATCAAATCATTTTCATTGTCCTATAAAATATTTAATCCCTTTTTTTACTATTGTTGAAGAGTAAGGAAGAAATTTAAAAAGTTGTTTTAATTTTTTTTAAAGTTGTGCTGTTTGCATGAGATCAAGAAACCGAATTTATAGTAAACGAAACCTGGAAGTCATATTATCAGACAGGGGCATTTTTAATTGCCCTCTTATTTCATGAGATTTAACACTATTAAGAGGGTATTTATATACAATGAACGGAACAGAAGTATGACTATTAAAGTAATATATCTTTGACATCCGTCGCAATTAGATGTTCAAAAGTACTTTCTTGGAGTAATTGTAAAATTAATTAATAGCCAAAATTAGGGATTGGTTTTGCATTAGGATTTCAATAAACACGCCTAACATTCTTGGAAAACCAACTTGTTGTCAAAAGCAGCTAGTTAACAATAAATTTAATTTCATAGGAATAGAAGATCATTCACTAATTTTATACATATTCCATCACTACCCATCCAGTACTCAAATACTATTTCTTTAACGTTAAACCATTAGTCATTTCTAGAATTCTCAACATTCTTTTTTTCTTGCTCTCAGCAGGGCTTGCCGCAGCCTTTCTCCCGCGGATAACGATGATAAATTCACTCGAATCCAGAAGAGAAATTCAAATTCACTCTCCGCTCATTAAAATGTCAACAAATCCATAACGAACTGCGAGCAGGCGGTTGGAGCTGAAGGACCCTCCACAAACTCATTTGCAGAAAGAAAATCGCACTTTGCTCGAGTGGTTCAAGGGTGGATGCGTGCAACATTTATTTAAAATTTTCAACCGACTTTGATTCAACAGCGCCATTCCCCCACCTTTACGTCTTTCATTTAATTTACATCCAAGAAGCGATATTAAATCCTCATCGGTGACGTGCAAGGACGTGTAATTTTGGAGCTTTTGGAGCGTGTCACATCGATCGACGATTTCTTATATAACCGCAGAAGACCGAAGAACATTTAATTTGTAGTTTTGGACGGGGTTGCCACAGAAACAGATGCTCTCGAGCGAGGGGATTAACTTCAGAAATCAACAAACCTTTTTCAAATGTGGATAAATAAACAACCGTGCATGCAAATCAAGCGGATAAGGTTGGGGGAAAAATGTTCTATTGAGACGTATGAATAATCGATGTAATCAAGTAAGAATACTCCGCCGTGGGTTTATTTCCTTGGCTGGATCAAATATTTGAAATCTGGTCATTTTCTGTTTGAGCCCAGTATACGTTATCATTTTATTTGCTTTGCATTATCGATGCTCACTTTTATATACGATAAAAGACCACTTCAATATAATCGTTTTCTGTTTTAATATCGAGTGTCTTAAACTCACCCTAATGGGTGTTTTTGTTCTCCCTTGTTCTTTTTTTTTTCCTTACTTTTATTCAAAAATCTGTCTAATCAAATAATTGTAAAAGTGGCAAGTGTTATCTAAATTTAAAAAAAATTATGCTCAATATAATTTGTTTGTCACAAATTCATCATCCCAGCCGAGCAAAAGATAAAAGGTCGCAGAGCCCAGGTGCTTCCCCCGAACCCCCCACATCGCTGGCATTGCGTTTCTCAAATAAAGGGTCGTATGCAAGAATAATAAAACATCGACTGTTCCTTTATTTAACGTATCGTTGTTTGCTAGTATAAAAATAGTTGGAAAAAATCATGCTGATTTCAAACATTATTAAAATTTACTGATTAGCTATTTTAAATTTAACTTTTACTATTAAAAATTGCTAATTTCCATTTTTATTTCTTGGATATGGCATTCTGTTAAAACTTTCAACTTTGGCAACGGAGAAGTGTTTAAAAAATTTTTCTGAATAGTTACTGCGAGTAAAAAGTATTCATGGAATCCTATTTCAACATGTCATTAGCGCTTTCGTTCCGTTTAATTAAACAGATAGACAAATTGAATTGTAATGAAAAGTATCACAATTTAAGGGAATAATACTTAGTAGCAATTTTTAAAAAATGTAAGATTTATTTAGCTAACAAATATATGTCTTTAAGTTTGAGCCCGAAAATTTTATTGAATAGCTTGGAAGTTGAAAGCAAATTTTTCGCCTTTAAATAACCAATTGTTAATCAAAGATAAAAAGTTTAAGCTAAGAAGTTTTGGGTATTTAAAAAAATGAGTACAATGAGTCAATAAAAGGAGTAGTAAGTTAAAATAAATTAATTAAGTCATGAGTGAATTTTAAAAAGTGAAACTTTTGAAAAAATATCATAAATTAAAGAAAATTCATTTAATTACGTGTTGCAAAAAAAGATGGTAAAAATTTCAGATCCATATCTGCATTTTTTTTTCAAAAATTCAGTTTTGTAAAGGGGAAAAAACCCCTAGATAATCTAAAAATACCTATAGGTACTTTTCTATCTATCAAAATTTCGTATTTTCTTCCACCCCTAAAACCCCTGCTCTCCATTTCATATAGTATTATAATTGCCAAATTTCAGAAAAAGAATTGAAAGTAAGTTTGAAACTAACAATTTTTCTTAATTATAAGTTTGAACACATTTTCCCGATTACTGTTAATCTGGCGAGTTCTATTAATTCATATTTTCCGAAACCAGACACCATAAACTATCTTTTTATTTCGCCTATTTTCAATCCACAATTCAACAACTTAAATCAATGCAATTACAATTGAATATTTGTTTCATGTAAAAATATAATTCTAAAAATTATTATACAATAAATAGTGCAACCAATCTAAAATAAATAAATAAGCCATTTATCGAATTTTAAACTGATGCAAACATTATTTCCTACGGCAATAGCAGAAATAATAATTTAAAAAATTAAAATTAAAAACAAATAAAAAGAAGAAGAAAGACTAAATCACCAGTGAACAAATAATACCGGAAAATTTTATAGATTTTTTTTTATTTAAATAGAAATAATTTCTATGATAAAAATTGGCCACATTCTGAAACTTGTTAAATAAAAAGAGAAAAAAATGATCTATTTAATAAAACTCAGATAATGTTCAAATCAAAACAATGTTCTCAAAAGTAGATTTTTTTGAGTGTTTTTCTTTGCTTACTTTCTATTCTTTAGTTTATAATCCATTATTATAAACATTGCGGAATATTGCAATTTTTCTCAAATTCACCCTTAGATGGCATAAATTGTGTAGAATCCATTAATCGTTTATCTGTTAAAAATAATAAATTAAGTATTATCATCAAAATGGTTTTACCATAATGCGCAAACTTTCAAACCTTTTGCACATCAAGAAGTGAATGACAATAATCTACGATGAAAAGCTTATAAGAAGCAAGTGAAGTTAAATAAAAGTGTTCAAAAGAAAACAACTGCATAATACCCTTTAATGAAATAATTTTAAGGTAAGAATATATTTTTTCACTATTTTTGCATTAAAATGATGAAAAATTTGTACGTAAAAGATAGTATAAAAGCAATGCAATCTTTTTCTTGTTCTGCACGAAACCACTTGTTGCAGTTATCCATAGTTTAAGAAACACCGGTATGTTTGAATTTCAGATTCCCACTAATTTAATTTTATTTTTAAAGATTTCTCTATAGTAAAATTAGATACTCAAATATAGCTTAGAATCATTTCATAGAAATTTTAATGGTCGGATTAAAGTTGTAACAATTTTTTGAATTGTAAACAGTAAAAAGACTAGGATTTCTGCCTTATGCGAAATTACGTTGGAAACTAATTTATTTTTTTAAATAAATCCGAACCACTTTAAATCCAAAACCACTTTAAAAATAGATAATAGTCGGAAAAAAAAGAAAAAGAATAAGAAGTAAGGAAATATTTTTCTTATAAACAAAGTCTCTTTTTGCTACTGGATAAATTTTCTTCCTCACTATCAAGTACACTCCTTGAAATTTTATTGTACTCAATAAAATTTCAAGGATTATTCCACCTTCTTTTGAATAAAAAAAAAGACCTGAGTTTTCTTTTTGTATGCGTGCATGAACTCATCTTATAAACAAATTTATTTCTTTAAATACAGAATGATTCAACAAGTTTGGAAATATTTATAAAAAAAAAACAGTAACACTCGAAAAAGAAAGAATGATAAGAAGTGAAGATCTATTTTTCTGGGGCTTCATCCTTCTCTTTCGAATTAAAAAAAAAAGAACAAAAAGATCGGGGTTTCTTTTTCTTTGCGAATTTATCTTACAAACCAATTTATGTGTTTATTTTTAAATACAAGAAAGTTGAGAAAGTTCGGAACTTTTTAAAAAAAATCAATAATATTCGAAAAAAAAGAGAATGGCAAAAATAAAAGACCTATAAAGGCAATCACATTTCAGGATTGTATTCATTTTTCCTACAATATTTTATTCAACAAAATTCCAGGTTTTCTCCCTCTTCTTCTGAATTAAAAATAAAAATTTTATCGAATATACTCTAACGCTGTAATTGTAGAGAACATTTTGCATAGCATGCGCATAATAATTCGAATTATTAACCTTTGACGTGAATTTAGCATTTTTACTGAATCTATCGCATCATCCTTCGCTAGTTATTCGGCGATTAATCCTAAAAATGCGGTTAATAGTATTCAAAAATCAAATTTGTTTTAGGCGCTGTTTTTCAACCGATTAAAACAAGAAATTTGATACCAAACTGCATTTGTAGTCGCAAAATCACATCCAGATTTGATATATTTAAGTCTGCGTTTTTGAGTTATCGCGTTTAAATGCTTCTGAAAGTACAGAGCAGGCAGGCAATCTTTTATTAGACTTGGTTCCAAATTTGATAGGTATACAGATTATAGATGTTAATTCCCTGTACCGAATCTTATCTATCTAGCTCTCTTTGTTTAGTTGTCGTGTTAACTTATGCTTGAACAGCCGGAAAAACAACCTTTATTTGAATGAAGTTTGCACAAAATTTGTTAGAAGTCTACAAATTTGTCACAAAGACCGTATACCAAACTTCATCTATCTAGATGAAAGTTTTTGTACGTTATCCTTGTCACAAGTAGACAAATAGGCGGACGAATATTTTTCAAAAAATGTGTTTCTCGAAAAAGTGTTTACGAGAAAATAAAAAAAGACTAAAGCTTTTCTTTTGTTGTTGTTTTTTGTTCCACCTTTTTTCCACCTTAGTATTTAAAAAAAATGTAAATCAGTAAAACTTTAGAGGCCCTTTCTGCCTCTATTGAATTAGAAATAAAGAAAAAAACTATTTTCTGCGAAGTCATCTTATAAATAATTAATTTACTTTATAAAAAGCAGGGTGATTCAAAAATTCCTAAACAAATTTAAAATCACTAACACACAAAAAAGAAAGATGTCATTCATAAAGAAGGGAAAGAAATAAAGAGCAAATTCGTAGGTAAAATAGCTAACCACGTAACCAAAACTTAGTAAAGTGGAATACTTATAAATGTTAAATGTATTATCTTCTTTTCTGGAGTCTAGCTGAGAAACTGCATATTGTGCATCCTTCAATGTTATTCTCGATGTATAATTAAACATGAACCTGAGAAATGTTTGTAGAATTTAGTGCTATACTCAAGCCCAACGAAGATTCAATCTTTTGAACATTTAAATTTTCGGTTAGCGGACACACACTATACATTAAGAAAGAGAACAAACACTTAAATTGAGCACTAAAGAGGAATATGGAGGTTGACCGTTTTTTACACAAACTAAATCATGATGCATCCAAATCATACTGATCATCATAGTTTAGTCATCATTTTCGATGTTCAATTCTTTATGTAAAGAGTGTAGGAGGGAAAAAGTAAAATATTCTGCTAACATGATCATTCGGTGTGTTGCCATTCAGTAGATCTGAATCCTATCTAACTTTTGTTGGTGGATGGAGGATGAAACTCTCTTACTTCGCTCGTTATTTTTTTATCTGCTGTAAAATAGATTCTCAAAACTGAAAAATATATGATACTTAAAATTAAAAATTATGTTTTACTCATATTTTCAGAATAAAATGCATATTCCTACCATCATCGTGAGTGAATAGTTGATTTTTTAATGTTACTTCCGATTTGCAGTTCATTTGTAAAAGAAACTATATCAACTGACCATTTCAATTTTGTTAGAATATACGATTTTTAAAAATACATATTCATGCAAAACTGAGTCTGATGCTGACCAAGATCTAACAGTATGGTCCCCGAAATTCAGATTTTATTATTAGAATTTCAAATCGAGATAGTGCTGAAAACATTTTCATCTGACAGATTATTTAACGCTAGTTAAACGAAAAAAAAAAGTTTTAGACAACTTCTTCCATTAAAAATTCTTTTATAAAGCTTTCAAAATATTTAATTAATATTTCTTCTTTTTATTTTGGTCCATTTGTTTATGCTCCACTTACCTGATTAGTTTGCACACATCTACACATATTCAGGGCCACCGATGTGCTTACAGCTGAAAAATCTTATGAGTAAAAAAACGCTTTTGAAAGATCAGCGTTATAATGCATTAAAAGCAATCTCATCTTTCATAAAATTGTTTTCGGTTTCTTTAATTTAATTACCTAACAATCAATAACTCGTTTTCTTCAAAATGAGAATTTTAAAAAATCAACGCAATTCTCACAGACTTGAGATTTTTTATTTCTTGGATCATCCTATAGTTTTAATAACAAAAATAAAATATTTTACGATTCTTTGCCCAAAATTTGGTATTAAATATATTAGGAATCACATCCAAGTATTTCTGTTTTTTTTAGGATCAACTAGGAATATTAGACCCTTGCAGGGATTTATTCTATGATAATTTTCTCGATTTGTGGAAAAATTGGTAATTTGTAAGAGCCATCGTTTTTTGGCTTTTAATTATATGGCACATTGGAGTAACAAACGTGAATTTTCATTCCAGTTTGAAAAGTGTTTTAAATGGTATCTAGTTAAAGGTATTTGCAAGGAAAGGTTTCATTCTTTTGTTGATTTTAAGATCTCTACAGAAAAAAAAATATTTTTAACATATTTTCTTTAATTTGATGAACGATGGTGGTCAATATATTAATCCGAAATAATTTAATTATTAATTTTTAACATAAATTCCAATCTAGTATATGTCATCACCAAACATTTCTTCACAAATCAATATAGTTCAGAGTAATAGATACTTTTTACTATCTATTGTAACTTCAATGTTTGAAGACGAACTAAATGCAGTTTGCGGTTAGAATTAACTCTCTTGCATAAAAAAGTGTCGCATAGAAAATAACTCACAAACCTCACGATATAGTTAAGAAGTTATTTTCCAAACAAGGCGAACATTGAACGTTTTTTCTTTTTTTTTATAGCACCAAATATTATATATGCGGAGATGATTTCTAAATGTATATATAAAAATTATTCTTCGTACACATGTAATATAATTAGCGATACAATATCAACATGCTTTTTTTTGTGATGTATTGATACAATATCCGGAGTTACTTTCTTTTCAAATCACACTTTTATTATTTCTTCTTCATATTGTATATTTTCATGAACTTTTTTTACATTCCAAATGAAAAAAAAAACCCATACAAAAAAAAAAGAGAGGGTATAACAATAGGTTTGAATCTACATGTGAAAAAGCTCCTGTTAATTTCTTTTATTATTAATTTTCGTATTCAAATTATAAAGAAAGTATTATAAACGCCAAAAAAATTCGAACTCGGGAGTTTGACGAATCTACACATTTCAGTGCTCCCTAAGTTAGCAAAGCATAATTTTGGCATTATGATTGTATGTCAGTCAGTCAATAACAAAGATAACTAAAAAATGTCTTGGTGAAGACAAGTAAAATTTTTTCAAACAGTCTTTTCACCAAATTTGTAGATTTCTATCAAATGTTGAACAAAATCTCTCCGGAGGAAGTCTCTCTGTCCAGTTGTTTCAGTACAAACGGACTCAATAATTACAAAACGCAGAGAAATATGTAATAAAATTTGATACAAAAGTTTAGCATCTAATATATAGATTTTTAACAAATTTTGAACAAAACCTGTCAAAAGGTTGATTATCTATGTTTGTATTTTCTGACGTATGTTTGTAAGTGCAACACATAACTCAAGGGCTTAAATCGAAGAAATTTATTATGAGATCTTGTGGCCTTTTCTGTGGCATAGACAACTGCATTTTCGGGTCAAAAATAGATATTAGCATTACTGATTTCTATAAAAAGGTTAGATTCACCTCAAAGATCTATATTTCATAACTATCGTTTGCCATGTCATGCAAGGCATTCGCGGCCTCTTTCAAGGTTTACAGTTTTATGCGGGAACAAGACTTGGAAAGCAGACAGAGCTATCACTTCCGCTGGTGTCTTATTATTTTCATATTGTCAATTATACTATAATGTGTAGAACAGTTATGTTATACTGTAAAATACATTGACTATAATGTGTAGCCTCATATGCTTAGTTTGTGCAAAATAAGTCAATTAATTATATAAAATGTCCATTATTATTCAATAGCTAATTTCTAAGCTAATGGTTTCAGTTGAGAGATTGCTTTAAATGTCACAAAGAATTATACTTTATGTTGTTTCAATCAATAAATGTAATGTTGAAAAAAATGGACATAATCTAAATTTTTATTCAGTGTCCTGGTCTTATTAATTAAATTAAGTAAAATAATCCTGTTTATTAATATTTTAAGTAAAAAATGTTCCATTCTTCTGCGAGAAAAATTGTCTCAGATATCAAGTTTTGAATATTACTATTTTAAATCATCCCAACGGCTGAGTCAAGGAAGATACTCTATCGACGGATTCTGTTTTCCCGAAGTAGCGTTGATTATTTTCATTAGCTAGCTGATAAGCTTTCCATATATATGTCGATGGATGATTTTCAACGATGTCCAAAATTTAATAGAAATCTATAATTCCGATAAAGACTTAATACTAAATTTCATTAAATTTGAATTATAAGAATCATAGAGAGAAGGGTAGGCGACACACACAGACATGGACCAAAAATATCCATTGGCTTTTGTAGATAAACTACTCATCACATTTCATCCCTCTAGTTTATTGCCTTTTTGAGTCATCATCTTGTCGGAAGAAATAATTCTGAAAGTAATTTTAGCGGACTTAGTGAGATCTTAATTTTCAAAATCCCCAGAACGAATATTTTGAAAATAACAATACTTTCTCTTTATTGTCTACGTATGTGAGAATACTAAAAAAAGGAAAAAAAAAAGCTAGATCAGCTAATGCGATTATTTCTCTATCGCATTAACCTTTCGTTCTTCAATTCAACCTTAAGCAATGCTCATTTGGGGTACGAAAAAAATGTTTACCACGGCACTTTCTTAGCTTTTGTTGCCTTTCTTTGCCAACAATCGTCTAATCCGTTCGTAAGTTTCCCACGCTTAAATCTCAAAGAAAGATTTTTCTTCCGAGCTTAAAAGATAAGTTAATTGCGATAGGAGAAGATCTAAATTTGTCGAATTATTTATTATGAAAGAAATTTTTTAAATCTAGAGAGAAAAAAATCATATAAAATGTCAAATAATGAATGTAAAAAGTTTTTTTTTTTGAAAAGAATTTTTGTCAATGTATTAACTAGAAAAGTATTTCTTTTTTTTTCAAATTTCGAAGTGCAAACCAAAAATATCCCGAAAATTTATTGAACGCACAGAAATACTTTAAGTAAAATGGAATTTTAATAATGTTTATAACTTTTCTGATTCTTATATAATGGAAACTTAGGATTTTTTGTACATTATGTACTGTTTTTAAATTTATATAACTTTGTATCCTTCTATCATTTTAAGCCCCATTTTTACGATTTTTACTTTAATATCCAGATTTCTAATACAAAAATTGTTTATTTTTAATAAATGATAAATTTTTAAAATTAAATATATAATATATTAGTTATAATATATATTATTACATATATTAATACATTATTATTTCTATATATATCAAATTTGTGGCCTTTATTTCTTGTCTCTATGTTGTGCCTTAAAGAAATATACAGTCTCACCAGAACCTCATCCAAGAATAAAATGTGATCGTGTTGGTATTGCTACAAAAACTACTATTCAGAAATGGCCGACTCTCTTTAAGCTTGCATCCATATTCTATATAATCATATAAAATTCCATCGTTAATATTCCAGATTGGCTTCTATTAATATTCTAGACTTCTAAGGATACATTTTCTAATTTCTAAGAAATTCAGATATTCAGTATTCTGGTTCACGTTCCTAAGATATTCTTATTCTAAGGAAAAAAAAAAGCATTTTGTCTCTAATGTTCCTACAATAAACAAGACATTTTTGACGATTAGCCGATTTGCTAAAAGTTTTATTTAACTATTTTATATAACTTGGAATTAAGAAGATGGGAGTCAAAATAAAACCATGAAAGAAAGATCTTCTGATAGTATATTTTTAAAAACAGTAAATTGAAGTTTTAGTCATGCATATTTATAAAATATTTGAACTTATAATGAATTTCTAAAATTTCATCCTCATATTTTCGTTGAGATTTAATGTCTTTATAATACTGTTATAATTTTTATTTCTTTTTTTATTATATTAATAAAGTCGTTTCATTTTTGTTACTTTCCCTTTTATATCCTTTATTTCTTACTTCATATTTATAGATACCCTGGAATCTTAGATTAGTACTTATTAAATTGAATAACAGATGGCGCCATCTCTGTGAAATTAATTTTTGGCTAAATTAATGCATTAATCAATAATTAACAGTTTAAATAATTTCAAAAATTATGCCACCAAAATCCAAAAACTTTATAATATTTCGTAACTCTAGTACTTGAAGATAAGAATGTAAAATCGATTGTGCAATTCATTCTTAAATCATAGGGCAAAAGATACAGAAGCGTTTAAAACATAAAAATAATTTAATAAAATTTGTTTATTATGATTGCCTCATTTATTCTATTTTTATATTTTTCAGATATCGTATATTTTTAATCATTTTCGACAAGGAAAAATTTTTGAATATAATAAGTTAATTATCCATTATTGTTCTAAAGAAATTTGTTTATTATGTAAGAATAATAATAAAAAATATAGGATGAGCAAATTAATGTTGTTGTTAATAATTTTAATGTTCATAGAGATACAGATAATCGAAGACAATGGCTCAAAAGTAAGCTTGGCTTCAGATGTTTTAAATAAGAAAAAAAAATCACGTTTCTGTAATCTCTATTAATAATAAAATGGTATTTGCTCTCTAGTGACCAGGTTGTTTCGCTTAAAATTTCAAATTTGTCACATATGTATTTTAGAGGATATGAATTTGCAACTCGGAACGCTATTTGCAAAATTTTATTTAGAATTCCGGTTAATAAAAATTTCAATTCAGTTTCCGAAAATACTGCACCAGATAAATGATTTTTCTCATTGCATTAACCCATTGATTGCCCCGATTGAAACTTTGCGCACACCATTCGGCACCAAAAATATATTTGATACGCTTGACGGTTTAGTTTTATTCCACTTATATTGTGAACAGCAGTTCTGTAAAATGAACGGAACAAAATTGTCATATTTGAAGCATTATATTTTTTGATTTGGTTTTTATATTATAATACTGGATATAAATATTCAATTTAGAGGTTATAGTAAAGTTTTGTTATTTACTCAATCTTTTGTTCTTAATTGAAATGATTTTACTGATCAATTTATAGCAATATCCTATTTTTAAAAAATATCAAATATTTTCTAAAAAAAACATAATTTGAAAATAACATAGTTGTTACATAATTTTTCGTACATTAAAAAATTATTTTTGCAGTTAATAAATTAAAATTAAAAATATTATCTTTTTAATGATATCAACTTTCTGCAATTATTAATAAATATTTAAAACAATATTTTAAGCCTATTTTTACGACTATTATTTTTTATTGCCGAAGTGAAACTGAAATTGTTTTCATTATTGCTATCAATATTTAATCCTGGCATTTTCCACCATTATTGATGATCAAGTTACAAAGATTCGACTTATTTTAACATGTTGAGTAGGTTTAGACATAAGGCATGCTTTTAATAACATTTTCGAAATTTTGTTGCAATTATAATTAAGGTTTAACTTCAGAATCAAACAGTGATAAAAAAAATTAAGTTCGCTGACTTTTAAATATTGCTGCGTTTTCTTGTAATATAATTATATATATAAAGATGTAGATATAGATATTAGGGAAATGCATAGCACAATGAATAGAACAGTCTAATAATTCTAAAATATTATATTTCAATCAAAATTTAAAGAAATTGAATTCATCTTAATCTTTTCCTCATTATTTTGATGAGGAAAAGATTAAGACATAGTTACAACAATATTTAATTGAAATTTTTAGCAATTATTAATCCGAACCTGACAATTAAGGTTGTTATAATAACGGGAATGGCGTTTTACAAGACATACTATTTGTCTCCGGATTCACCATGTTTCGCACAGATATACTTTGAATAGAGGAAAGGGGCATTTATGAGCAATTTCTTTGAACCTTTAAATACTTAAAAATTAAGCAAGCTTTTCGCATTTTTCCCACGATAGCGTCGAAAATATTATTACGCGAATCTCAATTTTACACTATTTTAAAATTGAAAAAAAAAATTCTTTTTACTAAAAACAATTTAATTATCATACACAATTTTCCTAGATTTTAATAATTTTTTAAAAACTTTTTTGCACAATTTTCAACAATAGATTCTATTTTTGAATTGGCATTCAAACCGTTTACGATGTTCCAAAAAACATATAATAAAAAAATCGAGTAGTTTACGTAATAAAGAAGAAATTGTAGTTATAGTTCTGCAAAAGTTAGAAGATAGATTAGCCAAACGATTCACGTTTTAATATAATGTATCGGAATTTGTTAGAATGGTTCATATACAGTAGTGGGGCCTGGATAGCCTTGTTGGTAGAGCGTTGGATTCGCATCCCTTAGGTTGCGTATTCCTACCCCGTTGATCGAAGATTCTCCGTGTGCTTGGTGGCTGGCGCGCGTATAAATCTGTCGTGGTCACAAAGTCCTCCCTGTCGAGAATAATACCACCGGGGGTACTGGATCCGGGACGATCGTACTCTGATTCAGGTCTAGATTACGATCTGTGGATGAGTGAATGAAGTCCGCCCTGTAAAAAGGGTTTTGACGTGTGTGTAGCTAAGTCGTTCTCTTGGCTCTAGATGGCGCTATTATAAAAACAAGTGACGTTCCCCCACCGGCTTAAAATCGCAGTCTTCGTAACAGCGGGTTTGTACATGGCAAGAAAGAACAACAACATATACAATAGTGAACAGAACGGGTGTAAGATTATTGAAATAAGACTGCTGTCGTAGTTTGATTTTTAAAAGGGGGTTTTTCGTTGGAATCATGAAGTTACGCTTAAAAGCTTTAATTGAAAGTAAACTACGATATTCTTAACGCATGAATTGATAGCCAAAAGCGATTAGAGTTAAATGACCATTTATAAAAATGACAAAAAAATAACAATTTTTACGGAAAATCCATCATATTTACTGGTATTGAAGTACTGTGTGAAAAGTAAAAACGTTGCCATAGATTCTTCGCAACCGCATTTCGAAATGATTGTTTCCCTTATTTTTTTTTATTTCATCAATAATATCGTCTCGTAGAAAAATTTGAATAATCGGTGAATCTATTTTACAAGCTGTCATGGGACCAAATAAAAATAACATACGACTTTCCAGTTTATTGTCGTTTTATTTATAATTCTTTTAATGGCTATGCTTTATTTCAGACGATAAACTAATTTCTGTTGAACTATGAAGAGAAGCGTGAATATCTTAGAAATCAAGAGAAAAGTGCGCTTTTGTAATTTGTGTTGAAAGTTTTCAAGTTAGATCTTTCGTTAGTTCTGCTTAATTCTATAATACTATATCAATATTTTTTATAAAATAAAGAGGATTAAGAACTATGCACAACGGTAAATCAATTGTCTTTATCACATCTGAATGAGAAATAGTATAAGAGTTAACAAAAGCGATGAGCTAAAATACAATTTTCGAGTCAATACAATACGAGGAGCGAGTAAAAGCTACGATACAATTAATGGCTCGTTAACTGCATTGTAGCTTTTACTCGCTACAATACACGAGTAGGAATTTGAATCGTGAATTAAACAGAATAAAATAAAAACATTTATCTTTTCTTGGAAAAGCATTGACCAAGCATGTATAATACCTTATGCATTCACAGCGAAGTATATTTATTGTGAATTATTATTTTCTCTTGTTTTTCTAACTTTATTATATGAAGTATACAGAAAAGAAGGCACTGTAGTTGTTAAAGAAAAAAATCTTGAATTAAGCTTTATATCTGGGATGTCATTGAATTCAAGAAAAACACCGTAATAATTATGTGTCTGAACACGAACAGTTGTAACTTATTATAGTCGGAAAACAAAAATTATAGACTTTATCCATTTTACACGAGATTGTCAGAAGTAAAACATGTAAAAAGACACGTAAGAAGTCAAGTAAGACATGTATAAAGAACATATAAACAGCGGTAGTACAAAAATGTAATGAGATGATGGGTGAAATTTAATCTGAGAGTTTATTCCTAAAATGATAAATTTGAATCAAATGAGTTTGTATCATTCATTTTATGTGTGTATGGACAGGTACATTCATTTGTCTTCAATCGTAAACGAAAACCTAACAAGGTAGACGATTGAATTTTATTATATAATCCTTATATCGAAATTATAAATAGATACTAAATTTTTGACATTTTTTATAGGAATGAACTATCTACCTACTTCTGTACGTGTGAAAATGATAACTACAAAATATCAAAGTTAAGTCCTGTACGTATGTTTCAAACAAAACTTGCAGGTATATCGAATTTTACACACAGTCGGTGAATTAAATGATGTATCTTTCAAAACTACTGTCTTTTTACCATTGGACGAAGTTAAGAACAAAATGCGTCATATTGTGTAATATACCAAACAAATGAAGGACACTCTCGCAAGATTGTTGAATATTTAACCGCTTCAGCGTCGACAAGATTGGTTGTTTTAACTTTCAATTAAATCTTTGAGGCAAACCTTAATATTCGAAATTGTGTGAATGAAATATTTTTAAGTATCAAATAACGATATGTGTAAAATTCGTCCAACATCTCTTCTGTTTATTATGTTCATGGACTTACTGAATGGAGTAGAGAACCTTGATATTATAATGGAATTAAATAACTAATTTCTGGAGAAATCTGTTTTGAAGTTGAAGGTTGTCTTTCGTAGTACTGTCAGTCTGCTTTACTTTCTAATTTCTGATAATTACTTATTTTCTTATTTTAAACAAAATTTTGCTTCCTTAGCTTCCGAAATAGAGCAAAGTCATGCGATTTGAAAAAAATGAAGATAGTTTGAATTTCATTGCAGCAATCTGATGCAATGCTGAAAAATATGCAACAAAATATTTCTAGGAAGTTCAGGAAAAAATTGCTTGCCTACTAAATTGCATCATTAAAAAGGATTTTTTTTTGTATTTTAAAATTGTGTAATGTTATGTTTCTTTGAAATAATATAGTTAGAAATCATTGCTGGGAGACAACAAAATTACGCAAATATTTAATAAATTTATATTTTCTAAGGTACACCTTCCCATCTTTCAAAATATATTTGTGCAAAAATTGCTAATTTCATGCCAAACAAAAGATGCACATTCACCCATCAAAATACAATAGTACAAGGCTTGGTAGTTGCATGTTAAATGATGACTCATAAAGCTTCAAAAGATACGCCCACACATAACTTCCTTTGTTATTAGAAAGTGACACTTACAGTTACAAAACAATTTCGGATTTTAGCAACTTCATGTAGAAAGTCATTTTCTTAGCACAGCACTTCTGTGCCAAAAGCAGAATATCATATCAGGCATAAATATTTAAATCAAGATTTGAATGTGGACCCCTGAGCGCAACAACTTTCCGCTACATCCAGGCCGCCCTCCTTATTAAATTCACCATCTGTGGCTCGGGCCCAGCCTACTTCCCTCGACAATAACGCGAAGCAGCCCTCGCATCCAATTAAGAAAGCGCTGGAGGGTGGCCGGGAATACGAATTTGCAGCCCGCTTGCCGAAGTGGTGACTTCCGTGAGAGGATGAAATGTTTGTCAACATGGCACACGCAACTTCGTTAGTCGTGCAGAACGAGTGCACAACCTGTGATTGAACTCTTTCCGAGAATACGAAATCGAATCGAGGGGTGCTATTTTTAGTTGGATTCGTTTTTCGTGCTCGTTTTAAGTTCAAGAAAATAGTTATCTGGGCAGGGTTTTAAG
>JAPMOR010049915.1:0-18145 GCA_026543865.1 Argiope aurantia | reverse complement strand
ATCTTTTGACCGAATTCATCGACGAAATGGCTGATTCTATTCTGAACTTCGAGGTTGCTCATCCTGAAGACAAAAAGATATCGAATGGGCTCTTGGCCAATGTGATGAATAGTTTGTCAAAAGTAGGAAAAAACTAATTTAGAATTTTTCTGAACAGCTAAGATTAATGTTGAATTGCTTTTAATTTTTTGATACAACAAGCAAAAAAAAAAAAAAAAAAAACAATTGTAAGAAGAAAGTTAGGTAAAAAAGAGACTTCAAACACTTTCTAAGCCACCTTCTCCTCCACTTATGGACTGCACGAGTTTTATAATAAAGAATAAAGAACAATCCCTGGAAGTTCTGTAATCATTCCGCTATCCTATCAGTGTTCATTGAATACGTCTCAACTGATTCTAAAATAATTTAAACAAAATTTACTTACTGAAACATCGAACATAAAGGTCAAGTACAGTATGACTGTATTTTTCCTTGCCTTTTTTTTTAAATAATAGACAAAATTCGAAGAATATTGCTTTGTAAAATTTTGTTGATTTTGGTTGTTTGAATTGATTAACAAAGATGTAATGACAAAGGTATCAAATATAATGATAAAGAAATAAAATTCCGGAACACTTCATCAAAATGATGAGATATAAAAATTAAGCTGAAGGGTTAAAGCTTTTTGAATGATGCTGCTAAGTGCATAAAACTAAATCGTCAATCTAACAATCAATGCCTATGCACTGGGAAGAATGAACTGTAGATGGCTCATATAACAATTGAGCCGAAAGTCAATTGACTCACTACGGGCAATCAAAAATACGCTCTGCATGAAATGTTATCAACTATTTATTAATATTGAAACTTAGCTAAAACGTATTCTGACTCTATGCATTAACACAATCAAAGGTTCACTGCACAAATAATCTGCATACATACAGAGAATGATTTAAACTTTTAAGCGCCGATGCGTTTACATTCGTCTGCCCAGTTTTCATTCATCTACAGATAGAAAAACAATTTCTCTGGCGATGAAATTAGACGACGGAAGAGAGAAATAGATGAATGCCACTAACACACAGTTTGACACAATCACCTGGAGATCCTATTTTATTATTAACAATTGTTGAAACTTTCTAAAAAACATTCAGAAATAAGATAATATAAATAAAAAAATTTTAGAAATAAGTTTATTAATTCCGCTAAGAAAATGTGAAATCCTTGTTTCCGAGGAAAAAATTGCATCATTGTTTTACTTTTGGAAGTTGCCGCTTTTAAAAGATAAAATTCCTTTTATTTGCACTTTTCAAAAACAGAAATGAGACATAAGCTATTTACAAGTACTCAAAAGTAACTTTAATATGAAGTTGGGGCTCATTCAAGCTCACACTGTGTATAACAATAAAAAAAAAAAAAAACGCCTTCGCAAATAAACAAATAGCATTCGAAACAAAATGATCAGATAATTAGAACTTCTTTACAAAATTTTATATAATAAATTTTATAATTTTATAATAAAAAAAACAGCAGGAATTCAGAGGTCAAACAATATGTTTGAAATTTTTTTTATATATTACTCGTTTTTTAAGGATGACTTCTAAAAACTCTCTGCTAGAATGCTCTTCGGAATAATCTGAAATTTTTTCGCTTAATTTAGTCAAAAATGTTTGTAAATTTTAGATAATAAATCGGTTTTTAATATTGAAAAATAAAAATGAGTGTTATTAAACATTTAATAGTGTAATAGAAAAATAACCATTAGTGTTATATAACTTTGTCAAACTTTTAATATTTTCCAAATGCGCCTGAAAGAACAGCTCTGTTTTGTTATATTTTGCCATCGGAATTTTGGAACTGATGGAATACTGATTTATTCTTTTCAGAGTATATCTGATGAAATCATTGGAGGTAATTTTCTGGATTCAGAACTAGAAGAGGCTTACGAGTTTTTCAAGTACAACATCACAGAACCGAACTTCTTCATTTTATATGGTAAGGCATCTGATGTGCATTTTTTAATTTCTTTGTAAAATCTCACTCAACTTTTGCATTTTAAACTGACTATATGTTTTATGGAGCTTCATAAATCGAATGACTACAAAAGAAGACTTCTGGATTTTAGATTGAATTTCAGATTGAACCTTTTGCTATATGTCAGCAGATGTAAGCTTAAGTTTTGAATCGAAGGCCCTATACCGTTATCGAAGAGATTCCAAATATCTGTTGCTTGATGTATCTTCATAAGGAGAACGCAACTGTGAGTTATTCGGTTTGATTGGAGTTTTATCTACTCAGCCGCCATGGTCATTGATTTCAGCCAATAATACACCCCTCAGCGCTGGAATAAATAAATAAATAAATAAAAATCGTTGCCTTAATCACTATACCCCCTCCCCCCCCCAAAAAAAAAAAGAAAAAGGAAAGTACCATATTATTTCATTTTTGGGAAGGAAAAGTTTGAAAAAACGGTCATTGCACATTTACGGCATCACTTATTCATACGCGGAATATACTTTCGTATTAAGAGATCTTCTTTCTAATGATAGAACTCACTCTTTTCCACTGTCTTGCGCAGGACTGAAAATCAAACTTCATTTAATATAATGAGTTCCCATAATCGAACTCCACAATTATCTGCATGAAGCAGTATTAGACATCTGTAGATCGAGAAAATAATTTCCTTTCCAAAATCCTTTCATTTCCATATTTAACTAATGAATATCGTTTAAAGCTTCTTTTCTATCGAAAATTACCTCGAAAAATTCTCTACCATCAATTTTAGTGACTCTAAATCCAGCCATCTCCTATGTAGAACATCAAGATACGCCTTCATTTTAATCTTCAGTTGAGGTCCAATAGAAAGTAGTAGTCAATTTAGAAATTCAGAGTCAATCTATCGTATGATAGGGAACATCAAAACCAATGAATGGAAATGAATCACGAGGTTTGAGTTACACTTATTTTTTTGCTTAGATATATTTTCTCTCATATAAATTGTATATCTACTGTATTAGAAGCTCACACAAATTGGTAATAATTTGGTTTGGTATCGTGTGAAATTAAATGAGGATGCAGTAATGTGAAGTTATCTCGAAAACTTTGAGGATCGAATAGCAATTGAAATGGAGTAAGCATTATCCATGTTTTGATAGTTTAACTAGGGGCGATCACATGGATCATTTAGTCTCGATTATCGTCACGAAAAGAAAGAAGATTGCTTATAGATTGATTTGGAAAGACATAATACTTTATTTTCGTTTTATTAGATTTGTATTTTTTAGGCAGGATGTGATTATTCTAGAACATTGCTCTGTATAAAAGTACACCGATAACAAGTTACCAGTTATAACAGGGAATTTTATATTGTCGTCTAAATATCCTCAATAATTCCGCGAAGGCAAGACAATTCATGTAAATTTAACCTGCTTTCGTAACTTTGAAGAAACTTAGAAACCTTTCATCATTACAAATACCGTAATAATACAAGCCCTTTTCACAAATTTCATTGAATATTTTGTTCCCTTTCCCACATCGGTAAGCTATTCACACTCAGAATTTCCCCAAGCTAAATACTATTTCTCTTTGCAAAATTCGTAAAAGCCGATGAAAATGAATTCTTATCCAAACAGATAGATATAATGGGATATTAAAGCATTTCAAGAGGAGTGTAAATTTATTATCAAAACATTTTCAAATATAATATGTTAAACAATAGTGCATTGTGAAGCGTTTGTTGAGTTATTACATTTCGGTTGTTACTGTCGTGGGTCCTCAACATCCTCTTTCCCATTTTTGGAAGCGATTTTTAAGTTTTTGTCGTGTGGAGTTTACTTTCTAGGCGCCACGCAGTTTCCCAGAAGGTGCAAGCTAATAAAGTGCGTAGAATGCCATTCAAGCAACATTTTTGCAATAAATTATTTTTCACAATCGGCGATAGCATTAAGGAAAATCTCTTACTGCAAAAATTCATCATTAAGATGCTGCATTTCCGTTCTAAGGTTATCACTTCACTTTTGGCTTATTCAATTCCAACTTTGTTAGCTTCAAGAGGAAGCAGGTTTACGCTTTGCATAAGTGAAATGAATAAGTGACGCTTTGCATAAGTGATTGAGAAATGCATCATTTCAAACAACTTATTACAGAAGAGAAATAATGGAAAAACCAAGAAAGTCAATTATAAAAATGCAGAAATGCAAACAAATAAATTCAAAAAAAGCATATAAAAATAAGAAAGTGCCAAATGTTTGATCAAAGGCAAAAATAATTCTATATATAGTAACTATTATAATTTGGGTTACGAAATTTCTTTTTTCTTAATACTTAAAGGTAAACATAGAGTTCTTTGAACAAAGTGTCCTTAAAGAAAATGCCATTCCTACTAAGCCACAACGTCATATGCCACAAACCATACATGTAGAAGAACGGATGAAATGTTGATACAACAGCTGAAACTACCAGCTGCAAAGGACAATGTATGGAATCGTACTAGGTTTTGTGTATATGTTGAGGCCAAAGCCCGACATAGGCCAGTTCACGAATTGGCCAACGTGGCTGTAAACTTACCGGCCAATTTCCAATCTTTTCTTCATTTCGGGCTTTGGCCGGCCAATTCGCGAAGTGGCTTGGGACGATCGGCCAAAGTAGGAAGAAAGGAATCAAGAGCAGATTGTTTTACACACTGTTAAAAATGAAGTATTTAAAAATGAGTACTTCTGTGTACTGTTTTTTTTTTAAAGTACAATTGTTTCAGAAACGAGTTCAAACCTCTGAGTTAAAAATAAACTTGTAATATATAAAAAATATGATCTCATGTTTTTCTGTGAACGTATATGCTGTAACAACGTGATAGCGTGCAGATTAGATTTGCGCCTGTCAAAATGAACGAATTATATTTTGAGCAAAGGCGTTGCGCATCATGTATGAATACAAAGGCAAATTGAGTATTCAGTTTACAGTTACCTTTAAGGTCATTTTCTGCACCATGGACTTAATGTTAAAGATCCCAGATCATATTGTCTCCCGAAATATCGCTTCAAAAATATGAAATTTTTTGCAAAGACAAATAGCAAATATAAGGGCTAACTAAAACAAATATGACGGAAATATAGTTTTGTTATTAATGTCATTTAAAGACATTGCTTTGTTGGCGCCATTTGTCGAATTTCACCTACAACATGACCTTAGAAAAGTGTTATTGAAATTTCATAAATCAATCAGTTTTAGTGATTGGTTTAGTTGGTTAGAGTTCAACAATTTTTATTTAAAATATTGGTGTCTGAAGAATATTTTGTTAAATATGATTCGAAGGGCAGAGAACCTATGTAAGAATTTAAAATTCTTGATCCATCGGAGCATTTATTGACTAAAGTTATATTAAATATAATTATTTAGTTCCTTTAGACCATTTTGTTAGCAAATGTATGCCTCACATTAGCTGATGGTCGCTGATTAGAATGATTATAAGTATATTAAACTATGTTTGCCTTAAATTAAATTGTTTTATTGAATTAATAATATAGGTATTGTCAAAGCTCATAGAAAACATTTCCTCCTTCTACTTTTCAGAAAATATCTTATTTCATTTTTTTCTACCGAAAATTACAATTTTATTTATTAAATTTGCAATAATAGATGATTTATTTTTTGATTTAAACTTCTATCAATGTGATGGCAACACGTTGATCAAAGCTTTTTTTTTAATTTGACGTGCTGGTGCAGATTAAATTTTATTTTTATTTTGAGCGAAATATATTATTGAAAAATATGGTTAAAATATTTCTTTAGAATTTCATTAAAAATCTAAGCATAATTTATAAGTTAAAACATTGGTTATCATTAAAAAAATAATTTTTTGAGCTTTAATCTCCAAGGTATATATATGCCAAATTTGATAACTGTATGTCAAACGGTTTGGACTGTAGAGCGCCAACACACACAAACACACATTGAACTTATAGATTATCACATCGGGCTTTGGACAAGGATTCCCGGCTACATCGCGAAATGGCCATCCAAAGTAGAAAATACAATATTAATTGCAAGTATTTCGGACTTTGGCCAAACCTGTTAGTCAGTTCGCGAATTGGCCAGCCAATTCGTGAACTGGCCGTATTTCGGGCTTTGGCCGTAACATATATGAAATGTGACACATAGCATTTGAATATAACAATGGCCGTATGCATAAAGTATAAATATCTAGAATAGATATGAATACTTGAATCCATGCTGAAATAGAAATGCATACATTTTCACGTTGTCTAGAGAATTAAAATATTGTATTTCTATTTAGACACATTGAATTTCTTTTATATATTTCATACATTGTATCCTTAATTCGTCAATCATTCACTCACTGAAAGCTCATTAAGTTTATTTTTACAAATAAAATAATGATGCTATAATATCCCTAAATCTCTATTAATAATAAGTACATTTCGATACTCTACATCAAAGCTAATTATACTTAATATTACTGTATGCGAAACATATATATTTACAAGTAAGGTGGAAATATGCACCAAGAATTTTTTTAATTTTAATTTTTAAAAAATGAAGCGAGATTTTGGTGATTAACAGAAAAAACCTGTAAATATTAGGGTCCCCAAATGATGTTTCCCCATCTTCCCCATCATAAAAAAAGCGTCTTTTCAGTGAAACCAGTATAGTTGCAATACAACTTTTTTGTCTAATTATAATAATTTTTTAAAATGTTTCAAATATATTTTAGGATTTTACATTTAATTGCTTCAATAAAAATCTACTCAGTTTCCAAATAATTCAGTACAAATGATTCATCTTGAATACATTTCTTCCATTGTTGAACCTCAAGGCATGATAGCTTATCTTAACAAATTGAGTCAATATCCGTTTAACCTATACTTTCAATAAAAATTTTTTATTGTTCTTACAGTTAAAGTTTAATTTCTAAAGTTAACAAGGATAAAAAAAATTAAGATTGTTCAATTTTTAAAAATTACTAATTTTGATACTTGGATGTATAAAGATTATACTATTAGCACATGAAATGCTTCAAAACATCAGTTCTGTTTAGTAATATTTTCAAGATTTATTTAACTTGGAAAAATAGCAAAATCTCCCTCCATTTGTAATTAATTATAATTCAAAATAAAAAATTACTATGAAGGGGCCCTTTCCTGACCACTAAAATATATACGGACCATTTCCTTCGTTTGATAAAATATTCAAGAATGTAACACTTTTCTACTCATCTGCTTTTACTCGGATTATTGCAGGATTCTTCAAAAAGAACCAATTAATGAATTATTATAAATAAAGAAATGTTTTAAAGAATGTCCTGATGAGTGCCATATGTTATATTATATAATACATTCGTGGCTTCTTTCTTTTTAATCTTAGTGCATTAAAAGTTTTTTAGTTTCCCTTGTTTACTCTGACACGCTAGAAATGAAACCAAAAGACTATCTGCCAAATACCATCTTATTTGGAGACAGATCTTTAGAAATGGTCATCAGCTTCAAAATTTTGTTTGGAAATCTTTGAAGGTTTTACAAGAACGTTGGAGAGAAGTGCAATGCTTTTACACTCTTTTGTTTCAAATACTTTATTTCATGTTTGTAGAAATAGAATTTTGTCATCTCATAAGCTAGAGATTGAAATTTTATGTTCGGTATTCTCGTTGGCGATTATCAAGTAATAGATTCTTTAATTAAATTTTAATATCCTTCAGTGGCATTAATTGGTAATAAATTGATATAAAAGTGCTTTCTATAATAAATATTTATCATCTTTAATTATAAATAAAAAATAGATGATAAAAAATAAGTCTTTTTAATGTACAAATAAAGACTATGTTTTTAAAAATAACTTACTTATTCTCTGAATTATTTTTAATTTAGTGAATGGAAGTCGTTGGGAAGTTGAGGAAAGAGTGCGTGAGACAAAAGTGGAAGGAGCTAAAAATGCTACTCTAGGGGAGGTAGGTTTATTGAGTTTGTGAAGTAAATTTCTCTTTGAAAAAAGTAACAATTTTCATATAGGACTTATAAAGACTTAAAAATTATCTAGCTATAATTTGTACAACATTGCTTTTATGTAACCAACTTTATAAATTAGTTCTTAAATATAGTTCTTTATATTTTTAAAGAACTATTAATTAATGAATATTATTCTAACACAACTTATATTTGAAAGAACACGGGGGGAAAGGAATTAGATAAAAGAATGTTAGTTTTCACAAAAAAAAAGTTTTGGTCTCTAAGCTATCCTTATTTATTCCCAATAGTTAAATTTCTTAAAAATCCATTAAAATTGAGATTCGTGACTTGTAGCACTGGCAGTTATAATTACTATACGGGAAAACATTTCTTTGAATACCTAAAAATTATCCTGGACAAAATCAAAGATGGAGACAACTTTATAATTTCTAGTAACAAAGAAGTTCTGGATTTTCTTAAAGATAACAACATTAATAAACTTAATACTTTTGATTTCGAAAATTAATACACTAATCTACCACGTGAAAAATTAATAAAGTTCTGCACTTTTATATATGACGAATATCTAAATGAAGATGTTATTTCTAAAAACAACTGGCTAGAGTTATGTAATTTTAATATTACTGGAAATTACGTTTTTAATGGAATTAATTTTTATAAACAAGTAAAGGGCATTCCAATGGAAACAGCTTTCTCAAGTGCTTTAGCTAATATTTTCCTATATTACTATGAGAAAAAAATAATTAAATATAATTTAATAAACGGGTGGAGGTATATTGAGGACCTACTTTTGATAAATTTAGATAATACCAATATTGTTACTAATTGCTATCCAAAAGACTTAATTCTAACAGAAACAAATAAAAATTAACTTGAGTCTACCTTTCTGGATTTAAAAATCGAAATTGCTAATGATAAAACAATAGTTGGTATCTGCGATAAAAGGAATGAATTCAACTTTAAATTTACGAAACTGTGTAGTTATCATTCTAATCTAAACTCTCAAATTTTCGAAATCTAATTTTCTCACAATTTAACAGGACCAAAAGGGTTTGTAATAACGAAATTTCCTATATTGAAGCATCAAATAATCACATTAAAAATTTAACTAATAATAACTTTTCCAGAAACTACTGCAATATCATTTTTTTAATTAAATAGGGAATGATTTGGGATTAATCCTTTACCTAAAATAAAAATAGACCTTCCGTTGCATATTAGACAACTCAATAGATGGTGCTGAGACCCTCCAATTATTTTTTACCTTGAATGCGTTAGCTTGGAAGTTTAGAGCGCGGGAAACACAACGGGAAAGCTTAAAAAAAATTTTTTTTTTTTGCCTGCTTCTGGTATGTTTTTTCCTCTTTAGTTTTGAGTGTTATTATATGGTTATTTTATGTTATTGTATTTTTGCTTATTAGTGGACGTATTCTTCTAATTTATTGTTTTGTGTTTTTCTTTTCTGTTAAAATGGTATATCTCTTAGGCCTAATTTCAGGGGATTTTCGGGTCACGAGGAATAGGTAATTGGACTGTTTAGTCTGCATTCATTCACAGAAAAATCCCTTTTTTTTGAATCCCTGCCTGAGGGTGACCCTTGAGAAAGTCTTCAGACCAGATTCTTTTTATTTGGTTTAGTTTTGATTTTTCCTATTAACTTGGTTTTTATTACTAATGTCTCAATTCATATGTGTTTTAGTAGTAGCTTTATTTGCACTCTATGCTGCTTTTTCTGTTCCTTTTTTGGTTTTAGTTTGAATAAGCAATAATTTTTAGTTGCGATTCCGAAACTATTTCGTTTCGTTTCCAATTTTTTTATTTATTTATTTATTTATTTTTATTTTAGATATGTTACTTATATATATATGCATCTTTCAGAAATACGTGCAAGGAATAATTATTTTGTTATGCTTTTCTATTAAATAATGCTAAAATATAAATCGGAAATCAATTTTTTGTTTGTTTAATACAATTAAATCCTTTACACGATTGGTGAAAGGAACGTCTGCGAATGATGCAAAAATTACATTGTTACGGATTTTTTATTTATTAATTTTATGAGATAAAAATGTGCAATAAAATGTGCTGGTTATAAATTAGTTGATTTTTCGTAGGGAAACTGAACTGAAAGAACATTGCTAGTGTTTTCCCCATGTTTATAATATTTCCCATTTTTGCTGCTTTATGCAAAAGAATCTTGACTTCCTTCATAAAATCTTTTTACCTATATTTTGGAAAACGTGGACATTTGTTTAATGCCAATAAAAGAAATATTATTCCGTGCCATTTTATCCGGACAAAGGAAAGGGAGAAAATCGAAAATTAAATTTTGAAAAGTTACTAAAGCTATAAATAAGATTTTTAACCCTTTGACTACCAACCGGACATATACATCCCATTAATCTTTTAAAATCAGCTTAAATAGTTCTAAGTGAAAGTATTTTTTTTGGTGGTGGTGGTGGTGGAGGGTGTATTTGACCATCATGTCCTAGCCACGGGAGTTTCAAAACATTTGAAAAAATCGAATGGATTTGTCCAATACAGAAGCTATTATATTCCTTTTCTAAGCGACTACAAACACAAAGATTTTTAAAAATTGGTCGTCAAAGGGTTAAGATAATTCCTACGAATGAACAGTAATTCTGTGCATTGAACTGCCTTAAATGTGCCCTCAGGTTCATGAACAAACGGAACTCATGAAGAACATAACGAACCGAATGAAGATGTCCATAGCCAAAGACCTGATGGTGGGGGAAAATCCTCTGGTGATTGAGGCCACTTCCGGATTTCAAATGAAAGTCGAAAAGTATGAACTTCGCAGTTAATCTTCACATTTTGTTAAAAAAATTATTCTTATATGATTTTATAGTTATAAACTTGTTACCCGGAGATATTTGATTTCTTTTAAAGAAAATTTTCATAACTAATTTACTTACTTGCAATTTAAATGGCCAAAAACTATTATCTGTGGCAATTTTTATTAGATTTAGATGAAATGTTTTATAACTTCGCAATTAGAAAAGTTTTCTTTACATTTTACTGTAAGAATTGTATTCTTATTATATTGATTTTAAAATGCCCTGAATTTATTTTAAACATATCTACGATTCATTGGATAAAAATGGAAATAAACATTAAGGATAAAGCATATTTCTATGAATAAAAATATTACAATGTATGATATATATTTAAAATGAACTTTTAAAAATACTTCTCTGAAATTTCTGCTCAATTTCAATACATTTTTTTCCTTGGAAAATGCAGGTTGATCATTCTGCAAGTAGGCTTTGGCTCATTAATATAGGCTATGAGTTAACACTGTGGTGAAAGAAGAAAGAGTATTCAGTTCGAAATCAAAGTTTCACACTAATAGTGAACTATCAGCATGGAATAACACAACAAATTATAAAACAAATAATTATCATATTTGACACAAGTTATAATAAACAGTGTGAATATAATTTAAGTGGACATTAGATGAAATATTTATAATAATTCGTAATGAGCATTGAGAAATTTTTCGAAACAAAATAAACAGCAGAAAAATCGTCTCCTTTTCTGATGCTTTTGCTTGTTTGTGTAGGAGGCATGTCGATGAAGTGTCATGTGAAACCATCGAAAACGAAGGAACGTCCGTTACCTTGCCGAGCTCTTGCGTTTTGCTGGGAAGGCCAAAAGACTGTCGGGAAAGCAGAGCGGCGGAATCAGAGTCCTCTTCCGTTGGATTAGTGGTATGTAACCGCTTTCAAACAGCCCAAGTGAAGCACAAAATTCATTTTCTTTGTTTTTTAATTTCCCATGATCTCTGCATTGAAGTATAATGACTTCAATGCAGGAATCAAAAACATTCAGCTTTTATTTATTTTTTTCTTATAAACGGCGCGCTTTCTTGTAAAATTCGCTCGTGATGAACTCGGCTATTTTGCTCGGAACATGCCATACACAATGAAGATTCCACATTTACTCTTCATTTCTCTTTCAAAATACTCATATTGTCGTATAGTTTCTTCCACAACATATCTTCCAGCAACTTTTCTTCTATTATTTAAATTAGATAGAATTCTTGGTACAGAAGAAGTTTTAAATCTGAATATGCCTTGTGGAAAGGAATATTCTTAAATGAATAAACGGAAGGAAAACAAAACAGATGAACTTACCTGTAGTCTTTAATAACAAATTAACAATAGCAACCGTATGGAATAAAGCACGAAAACAAGAACGAAGAAAATGAACCATTACTCAACGCGAATCCGCTTATCATGTAAAATTTTATATATTAGCTTATCTTATAGACAATAATAATAACTCATTTACATTTTTTAAAATTCATTAAAATAATTAACACCACAACCATCCCTGAACTAAGAGAGTGACGGTTGTGATTGTGACAGTGAAGTAGCTCTATACAGCCAACGCTGACAGATAACATGCTAGCAAACGTTCAGTAAGAATTGATACAGATGATTATGCCATGAAATAAAAGATCATACTAACTATTATCAATGCATGCATTCAAAATTTCGATGCATTTCTTCTTGAGATATGTATATTTCAAATAAATACAGCAAAATAAATGTTTTTAAAATGCCTTTTTATTTTTCAGGTCGTAAAATGGTCTGGAATCCTTGAAACCGAAGGTGCGGAGGACGTGAACCTCAGCGCCGATTCAAACACGTTGGATTTTTCCCTCACAAACAGAGATGGAAACAGCACTCTGGAGGTGAGGAACACCCCCGAACCATTTGAAATTTGTCTCGGGGTGTCTTCCGGGGACGAGGCAGGCAACAGGCTGAGGCATGTGGTACCTTCGTTCGGCGACAAGGACGGTTTCCTAGTCTATCATCAACTCACCATTGATACGAGTAACGCTGCGGTCCGAGTGGAATTTGTTCCAGATGAGAAATCTTCGCCCTTCGTATTCTTCTATGGAATTGGATACAAGCCTTCCCTTTTGATGTACGATGACAGAGTGTTCTTCGCTGACTTGCAACCGGAAAGAGGTAAGGCGAAAAGAGTTCCTACTGCTTGTCAATATCTTTTTATGTATTGGCGACGCAAGATAATCCCGAGATCTCTTCGTATGCTTAGTATTGTCGATTCATCGGCTGCCTAGTCCTACAATGTATCTAGTTTATTCAAAATGCATTCTGATATGGAAAAAAATACATAACAACAATTTTATAACTTCAAATTGTTGTATTAACCATCCAAACAGGCCACTATATTGTTGCTAATAGGCACTCGGTTATTGGACCATATAAGTGTGGAGAAAGTGGAAACGTTACAGTAAGGATTTTTAAATAAACTATTAATATGAGTTGAAAAAGTTTAGTTAAAATTCTAAATAATTTTTCAGTGCTTATACAATTAGCTGAAGAATGCTAAGATGATTTAATGAGGTAAAAAATAAATTTGAAAAATGTCTAAATTTATTAAATTATCTTAATTTATTTTTTTCAATTTGAAAGGAATTTTTGTAATTTCTCTTAAGTATCTTTTACACAAAAAGGGAATGCTCGGTAAAAATTTCAGTATTGTTTTTCAAACAATGTCAAGAAAAAGTGTTGATTCTTCAGAACTCATGGAAAAAAAAGCCCCCTTTTTTTTAAACTGCTATTCAACTATTTTAAATAGTATTATAATGCTGGATTTCCATAAAAAGTGGTAAAAATTAAATGTAAATGTATCATAGAGGAATGATACCTCCTCATATAATACAGCATCTTTGTCGGGGAGAAAATACAAACCAAAAACTTAATACTGTATCATTTCGGTTGTGTATTCATTTTCCATATTTTGATACTTTCATTAAAATTTGACTGGATCGACTGAATTAGATGACAAAAAAATTTTAAGGCTCTGGAATCTCGAAGCATAAGACGAATGCATTTAGCATCTGTGCGGAAATCCATCTTTGCGTTTTCATGAAAATTCAGCATGGCTCTAAGCATCGTTTACGAACATCAGCTCATCATCTAAATGTTCGTACAACTTAACAAAATATCACAGATAACAATAGAAGGATGCGATGTACATTAAATATTAAGATAATTTTTTCTCTAAAATATCGAGTGATCAAGAAGTCTGTAGACATTTAAAAAGAATCGAAAAACTATCATACTGCAAAATTATTTGCAGGGTAACCATTCAATGTATACATTTTTTAAGGGGAAAGAGCAAGAAAAAAAGATCACAACAAAAATCACTGATTAGAGCGCTGATATAAGTGCATGAATAAATATACTAAATAAAAGACAATTTTGACATTTTTTATCAAAACAGCAGCAATTCTACGTAGCCTCACCACACGATAAACAGACGAATTATAACACCTGCGGCAGCAAGATGCAGCGTGACAATATATATTAATAATATCTTTCCACGAATATCATCTTTCTATTCCGACTGCATCGAATGTCGTGATCAATAAACGAGCGATTTCAAATATCCCTGCAACTATAATTCCATCGAAAGTCAAATGTAGCATTCGAAGGATCTATGAGAATTTGCCGTGCTTGCAAATGACTGATTTCCTCCATGAAGGAAAGGTTTTATTGGATTTGCTATTTGACTTGTTACTCCACCCTGCCTAAATGCTAATGTAGAGACTACTGCCCCCCCCCCCTCAAAGATCAAACTTCAATAATTTTTCAAGAGAAGTCCTATGATTCAATTGTTAGAAATACACACTGCTTGAAAGAATGCATTTACAGCTGCACTTAGTTGAATTGATCAAACTGATTAATGCAGCTGCAAAATATTATAAGTAATGCTCTGAAAAGGGCTCGTCCAAACCTTCATTAAATTAGAGGAATCAAAATGTAAAAGAAATCAAAGAAATACGTACCGAAGAAGAAGTTTAATTAAGAGCGAAAATAGTTTTAACCGTAGCCGAATGGGTACTCGCTACGATGTAATTATCATGATTGATGACCATATTTCTCAAAAAAAGTTTTTAAATTATCTTAAAATTGAAGAAAAAAAATATATTTTTACTGATAAAAACCTCATTTCCGTACAATTTTTTAAATTTGTTTTTGATGAATTTTTAAAATTTAATTTGGTATACAATTTTCAAATTTTTTCTACCGTAAAGACGAAATTCAAAGTAAGCCCATTCTCCTACCAAAATTTTCAACCATGTGTTTCAACTAATGTTTAAAATAATTAGTATATGACATAAAAATTGTTTTTTTTTACATCAACTCCAAATAGTTGTCTTTTCACTTTCACTTTTATTGCATAATATATAGACCTTTTAATTTGCCCAAACAATAGTTTGTATCGGGTTAATTCAATTAAATTCATGTCTTTTTGTATCAAATAACAAAGCACAGTTTTTAAAGAGCAAATTCCATATTAATTGTTTACAGCCTAATAAGTTAATAAATTTGGGCTAACTATTTAGTTACCAAAGGCGGCTAGTTTTATGAAATACCTAAAATCTATTGATTAATTCTGAATTAGATATAACATTTCAAACTGTGTCTCTTTTTATCATACAGTTGAACCTTTTTTTATGAAAATAAAATATCCCTTTTCAATAAAAAATGATACATTTAAGGCCAAAATTATACACTATTTATATAACTTATAAATTCAAAGTTCCAACTAAGAATGAATAATGAAATTTTATTTGAAAAATGCTTCAACAAAATAGTGCAAATTTATGAGGATTTGAAAATTTTTCTTTCATCTTACTTACATTTCTTTATTTGTTACTATAATTCCATCTAACAACATTTTAATTTAATTAAACAATATTTTAATTTTAGGTTTTAAAATAAAATAAAAAATATTTGTATAGAAAATAAAAAATTACTTCGTGCTTTTAAAAGTTCCCACATTCTTACTTTATCAAGGAATAATAATAAAAAAAAAACTATGAAAATTGTGACAGGCCTTGAAATCTTCCTTGTAATACCGGAAGTGACTTTCCTCCAAGAAAAACAGCGCAATCAGGGATTGCAATTTCTTCCCCATAACATGATTACATGTGTATTTGCCATGAGATTCTTAAAAATCTTTACATTAAGCAACCTGCCGTCTTCAGTAATTAAAATTACATTTTCCTTTTAATATTTTCAACATAATTAGAAAAATGTGTCACTGTAATGATTTTCTTAAGACTAGTTTCAAATAAGTTTGATTCATTAAATGCGAACGCGCTGTGTTCAACGACTGCAGCAGCGAGTAAGCTACTCTGTACAATATACACGTGAAGAAAATAAACAACCCATAAGACATTAGTAAGAGATTTTAAAATTTTGACATAGATCAGCTTATGCTCTTCGGTTTCGGGATTTGTGATATTGGTCGTCTCTCTAAAAGAAAAATATAAAAATGGCCGAATTTCTTGAGCCAAAGTACGAAGCTTGTGAAGTGCTTCCAGACTGTTTATGTAATCTAGAACTTCCTCACACTGCCGAGCATGCCCACTGCTTACCTCAGCAAGTCATGCCAATGTTAAGATTTCCGTCAGAAGGAAAGGAAGAAGACGCGAAGAAAAAGAGAGTTCAGGATCTCTTGTCAGATTTCAACGCCTCTCGATCAGACGACAAGAAATTAAAGGAAAAGTTCGAAAGAAGAGCCGAAGAGTTGATGAAAGAATTGAAAGCAGAGGAACCGCAATACACATGGCTACCAAGAGAGGACGGACCCGTGGAGAATAGTGGTGATCGACTGAAATATGAATTAGAACAAAGTCGTTTCCAGTTGGCTGAAATCCGCAACCAAATGCACAGCCTGAAGAGGGAACTCACTCTATACAGAAAACTTGTCCGCCAAGAGGTCGGTGGGTGCTACGATTTGCATCATCTGATGATGGATAAAAACTGGAAAGGTAGAGCCGAAGAGATTGAGCGCCTCAAGTCTGAAATAGCCCAGCTGGAGTCGAAAGCTTACGGTCACAAGTATCTAAGAAACCCAATCACCATTCCCCAGTACAACCCCCGCTTTCCACGCATTGATGATTTAATTCCCAAGACGCAGGCTGCGGTGCTGAAGAGAGAAGTCATCAAAAGAAAAGAAGACGCCGAAAGCAAACAAGTGTCAACCTTCATGAAGGAATACGGAAACCTTGCCCTCATGTACAAGGCCTCGTCGACCCACAACAAAATCTTGGCGGAAGAATTGAGGTCTTTAAAGGAACAGCTGAACCAACACGAGGCAAAAGCGAAAGACGATCTGGAACTGATAAAGAATTTGACAGCTCACCAAATGCAAATGCGACAAATGGTCGAACGCGAAGCCCATCTGGCCACACTGGTGGACAAGAAGCAGGATGAAGCCGGTGACTCGGCAACTGAGGAGAAATTCGACGCTGAGAAGTATAAAACTCTGTGGGAAACAAGCGAATATCAGAAACAGTCGCTATATGAGATGGTGAGGGTGTTGACAGAAAGGTTGAATGATGTAATGAAAGAAGTTGACAAAGCAGGTAAGCATTGTCAGGAGAATCAAGAAAAGAAGTGTGAACTTGAAGAACAGCTAGAAGTTCAAAAAGAAGCCCGCTTAGCTTCCGCCAAAGCTGATAAAAAGCCCAAAGCAAAAAAGACTGTCGCAGGTGGGAAGACTCTCCCTGTTGCTGAGCAGTTAGAAGCAGTGAAGGAAGAGAACAAGTTCTTGAAAAATTTCTTGCGCCGAGCGATTGATGCCAAAGAAGAGGACCTCAGGTTGTACAAATTCACAATGAAGAGCATAAGAGAACAATATCTCGAAGCTTTGGAAAAAATCAAAAGGATGAAAGAAGAGCAAGAACAAGCCCTTCCCACTCAGAAATGATTTATCATCATTGTCGGCTTAACTCCACAATTGTAAAATTTCGAATATATTATACAAGGCGCTTTATTTCTCGTTTCTTTTATCTAATACATTTCGTAATTATTTTCTTTTAATAAAAGCAAATAAATTTCAATTGTATTAAAATATTCCTCTGATTTTGTTATATTATATGATTTTAATTTAAATTTGCTACATTATATATATTAAACTAGCCGCCTTTAGCGACCGGCTTGTTCGCCCAGAATACTGACTGTTCTGCTTGTTTAAATATTAATACTGAATTTATTTATTAAAATGTCACCATTTTATTTCATGAAATATAAGAATTAAATGGAATCCATCTACAAAATATTACTTTTCTGGCAAATTAAAATGTGGACTAGACTTCAGATCAATGTACTATC
>JAPMOR010049905.1:0-13842 GCA_026543865.1 Argiope aurantia | reverse complement strand
TCTATTCCATCTCCATATTGAAATTGAGAATTGTCCTTGTTGATTATTGCTTTAATAAAAGTTTTCTATTAATTTTAATTTTCTTTATTCAGAAATGAATGAATCCCATGAGTTTAATTAAATTACTTGTTTTGTGTTTCTGATATTTATTATTCCGAGCACAATCGCGAACAATGCACAATTTAATTGAAACTGAATATTTTATTTTAAATTTTCTGGAAGATTTTAATCAATCGCAGTTCGTTGTGGTGACGCAATTAGAAACCAATTCCAATAGAGCAACTTGAGAGGTGGTAATTTTTGGTAAATTTCTTTAACGTTTTTGCCTAAATCTACAGAAAACAATTCTGAAGATATTTTTCGAAAATATATTAATGCGTTCAGGGCAATTTATTGTGTAATGGATAAAAATTAAATTACATTAAGCCGCATGGCAACCGCTTACGTAAATGTTTTTGTAATAAATCCAAATGGGTTTTCATAATAATTCCAAAAATTGTTGAGGTTCCTATTTCCTAATATTTAATTCAAAATAAGCAATCATTATTAATTTAAAAAAAGATAACTTCCTTTTAAATTTTTATTATTTATTAGCTAGTACTCGGCGCGTTGATGCTGCAGATGAATATCTTTGGAAATATTGTTTGAAATTTAAAATAGCTGTTCCATTTTACTCAGGAGTGATAGAAAGAATGATATTAATTTCCTTCTCGACAATGAATACATTCATTGGTATAAAATGATATATAAAGGAGAAGTACAAATAATATTTCTTCTATTATTTGACTTTATTATTCAAGTGTTTTAGAGCAGATAATATCTTTTGTTTTTCAATGTTCCACAAAAACAAAAGAAATTTCTTAGCTGTCCGACTCGTGAGTATCCAGCATATAACGGGTCGTTTGAAAAACATGGGTTTTCTGGGTTCAAACCGCACACTTGAATTGATTGACGGTCATCGAGAATGCAAGTCGAATGGATTTGAAATCAAAAAGCATGTCGGAAATAATGGAAATACGTGGAATGAGCACATCGCCACCAATCGACTTTCAGTTTAGAAAAGTTGTCTCGCTTCTTACCGCATAATGGCTTTTTGATTCTGATGCGTGTGACCAGGTAGCATATGAACGCTGTCTTTCGATTATTGCCGCATGTTTATCCTGAGATTCTGAGCCTCGTGAATTTGTAATTCGTAAGCGATCTTCTTTATTGCTCGCTTGTCATTCCTCGTTTGTTTGAAAAGCTCGAATTGACTTATTTCTACGTGCTGCGTTGGTAGACCTATTAAGTGACGAACGTTTGGGGAACATATTTTTTGTCGATGCAATCAGCACGACATAAGCGTGTATAACAAAATATCGTTTGTCGATTCATTGAATAAATAAAAAAAATTACTGTTTCCACAGGAACATTTTCCATCATATTTAACTTAACTTGATCGGAATCGATAGTAACAATTCTATTTTGTATGTGTGAGATAAACTCTGAGAAATATGTGTGGTTTGCCGCAGTCAAAATATTGTGCACACTGGATGACAATATCTTGTGTAGATGACTATTCACCAATGAGAAGAAAACAATTAGCACTTGCACTAAATATTTCCGATTCCATTTCATTCATATTGATTGCCATTAAACATAACATTTTTATTTTGTTTGATATATGTGCAATTAACTCCGAATGACATGTCCCGTTTGCCAATTACTGTCTGTCTTTTGTCAATTTTAAAATATAATTTCCGCGCAAGTGCAAGCAATAAGTTGACCAAGTTTCATCGGAATCGGTTGAACGGGACTAATGCGCATAAGGTACGAAGAAACAAAAATTCATTTTTATATACTGGATTTCAATACATTTGCTGGGATTAACGTACAATTATAATTCTTAATTTCAGACTTAGTTTCATTTTTTAAAGGTTAATATATGGAAATATATCATAGTATATTTTCTAAACTGATTTTTAAAAATTGAGTTCATTGGTACATTAGAAGATACCAAAGTATTAAAGAAATTTTTCATTTCCCTAGGAATGATTTTAATTTTAAAAATTAGGGAGTCTTCTTAGAATTGTAATTCATTCACTAATTACATAAGAGAATATGAAATTGCATATAGCATATTGTTCAGTTTTATTTCTAAGACTGGCACGTTAATCATTTCTCCTTTTATGCAAGTACTCATTTTCACGTTAAATTTTATATTGCACTGTTGTTTTAGCTGCAATTATTTACAAGGCAAATATCACCGGTCCGCCATTTAATATTCAAGGTATCCAGATATTTCGAAAGTAGAAGATTCCTTTAAAATCCTTTTATTAACCCTAATTTAATTTCTTTATTTAAATTATTTGGGAACTGAAGTTTATATCAAAAGTAAGAAAGTACGTAGTAATAGCAACAATATATGGTCCGAAAATATTTCAAGAATATTTCCGCATCGGCAATAGGTTTGTGAGAGCGAGTTTTAACTCTCGCAATCTATAATAAAGTACATTTGCTTCATGACCAAAAATTAATTAATAAAATGTGTGCAATACAAAGAAAGAAAAGAAATTAATATCTGAAATTTCACAGTTCTTTCATGCAAACAAACTGATAGATAGCATCAAAATCATTTGTATAATTAAACTTTTATGTAGTTAATCTTATTTAAAACTTCATTAAATGTTAAGAAATCTGAAAATATTTTTATTAAAAACCCTGCACTGAACTGGATGTAATTCTGTATGATTCCTTTTCATAATAAGGATTTACAATAGCCTCACACAATACATTTCATAAATATGAGAAAGGATAAATTTCTTATATTTTTTAAAAAGAAAAAAAGAGTAATTTCTCTTCATTTATGGAAATATTATTACTCATTTTCTAACACTAGTAGATATTTTCTAATGCTTTAGCTAAAGGAATCTTCGAAAATTTTCCAATAAAATCAATTGGATACATAGAATACAATTCACCTACTTTTTGAGGCCAGAAATATTAGCAAGTGCGAGTTTATTAATCAAAAAAGAAAAAAGTCATTAATAAGCACGATTAAAAAAAATTATATTAACATTTTTTTTTCTAAAACTTAATAAACGATTTTAATTAAAGGTGAATTTTTCAATTCATTTGCTGATTAAGGTTGATGATTTCTTATTTATTAAATAAAATATATTTGATTCAAACTATCCACATTGCGAATTTAAATAAACTTTAGTCTACTTAATAACAGAGTAATGAGAACTAATAAATATTTATCCCCTTTCGAATTTTGCATATTATCCCAAAACTCATAATTATTTAGCAAAATTACATACTTCTTAGAGTTTTGGCTTGGAAGTACAAGATGTTTTAGCGAAGATATTTTAATTAAATTAATTAAGAGATCAGTTTGAAAAAGCATTCTTCAAACTCAATCATATAATGCTTACTTTTTCTGTAGTAATGAGAAGTATAAGAAAAATTTGACATCTGGTGGTTTGAAAAATAAACCATTTTAATGATGCTTTGCAACAAGGAGACAAGATATATTTATGCCATTCATTAATTTCTACTCACAAAAGAATTTACCATTAATTGCTAAAATATAAGTTATAACTGGGAATACTATTTTAATTTGTCTGAAGATTTTTCCACCAAAATACTTTGATTTAAAATGAATTTAAAAAACATTCTAAAAAAATATTCTTTCAAATATTCTGGAAGATAAATTCCTTTTTTAATTTGATTACTCACGAAAGAAATAAAATGATTAAATGATTACCACCAATGTAAGAACGGAAGAAAATAATATATATATATATATATATATATATATATATATATATATATTCCGAAACATCTGGTTTTTTTCACATATATAAAATAGCTAAGCAAAATAATTATTTTAACTAATTATTATGCATACGATTAACAATAGCAATATTAAATACAGTTAAAAATATTTTATTTTGTATATTACTGTTAATTATAGAAAATGGAATCTATGAGTATCAATACAATTATATTGATTGCTATTATTAATCTTATGCATAATAATTATTTATTTTAATTATTTTACCTAGCTATTTTATATATGTGAAAAAAAATCAGTTATTTCGGAAAACAATGGTATTTTTTTTATTTTCTTTCCTTGGTGGTAATCGTTTTATTTCTTTTGTGAGTTATCAAATTATAAAATAATTTGTCTTCCGATGATGTCGGCAATCATTTATTTTATTCTAATTTCTATGATGTTTAAATTGATAAAAATGTAATACTAAATTTAAAAAATTGCTACCCTGTTTATTTAATTAAAATATAATAGAATACAATATATTATAATTTCAATAAAAGAAGGAAATCATTTTACTAAAATCAAAGATTAGTCGTAAAACAAATATCTCATATATTTAATAAACGATAATGCAAGATTGAATGATAATATTATTTTGTTTATTCGCTGAGATTTGACAGATTTTATATAATTAAAATATAATTAATGTCTTCAAAATCAGTTATTTGTAGTTTCCCTCTGTTTAAGTATAATTAAAATAAACAGAGCAGAAAAATCAAAAAGGAGAAATTTATGTGACTATGTTTGGAAAAAATCTTCTGAAAAAAATTCGAAAATTTTTATATTTTTGGACATTGTTAAAAAAGATTGAAAAAAAAAAACACCTATAAAACCAAAATATATCAGTTAAATGTAAAAACTGTTTTAAGAATGTGGCGAAAGGGGTTTGATTGGCTAAAAAAAGATATAAAGCAAAAATATTTTGCTTTAGATGTTTAATAAATGATTTGCATTAAAGTTTGCAGATACTTTAGGGAATACATTATCTAGTTCCTGAACTAAAAGAATAAGCTGCATTTCTATCCATTCTTTAAATATTGACGTTCGACTGATAAATAACACTAAATTTTCACGTAATTTTTTTGTGATGCACTAAAATAACTATAAACTATTTTTAGAAGAATATATTACTTATTCTCTCTTCCAGAAACTGCAGCACATATTGATAAATTATTACTTCAAATTTGAACAAAAATTATGCATTAGAGTATAATTTATGAAGTAATTCTTAAGACAATTCCATCATATTCTATATTTGAGGAAAGAGCATCTAAGGATGATAAATAATATTAAAACGTATGTAAATTCAAATATGAAAATCATTGTAATTTCCTAATATAGAGACAAGATAAAAATCCTAAAAGTTTAATGAAGACACTTGTTTAAACATTAAGAATATTAATTTTAAAAAAAATCACAATTTCCGAAAGAAATAACTTTTTAACGTACTACATGTTTTGAAAAAATAGTTAAATAATAAATTAAACTTTATTGTCAAATTCATAAAATAATTCTCTTAAAAATAAAATATAGAGTTTTTCATAAACTTTCTTTTTAATTTGATACTAAACTAACACAGGGTATTTAATATTTAAGGTTAATTTCTTCCATCTCTCAGGAATTCCTTCTTTCCACTTAAGCATATTTCACTTAAGCATAAACAACAACAGAAAATATTTTTGAACGAAAAGAAAAAAATAATAATTAGATGCAGCGTTATCTGTATGTTTACTGAGGATACGTTACAACGTCCTAGTTAGATTCTTACAGCTTTTTCCTGACGGTCAATGAAATTTGCGGATTTCTTTTGTCGTAATGACATACGACGATGAATTGTCGTTTTTCTAATTAGGACCGCGTTTCTCTCTTTCTCAGTGATGGGGGCTTCAATTTATTAAGTTGATTGCTGTACTTATGGTTTCTTCTTGAGGAAGAAGTTCGTATAAGACTAAACCTTCCCTGTCTCATGAAACGGGCAAACTAATTGTTGTCCAGATTTCAAGTCAGTTGGAAACCCATTGTACTTAAACCAAGTGAATTTTCAATGCATAGGTACAAAATCCAAATTTCGTTCTTCAGCGACAAATGTCTTTAAATGATAATAATTTCATATTGCTGTAGAAGTAGATATTATGCGATTCATATGCCTGATTTCCGCCAATTGATGTGGAAACTAACTTCACATCGATTGAAGTATCCCATCCCGGTTATATCATTATGTACTTTTACCCGGGGGACATTAGTAGCGCTATTTTGTGCACACTATATCACAAAATTTCAGAGTGTATGGCTTGATAAGACTAGTGCCCACCGTTTCTGGACAGCCACTGCGGTCCTCATTTTTTTCCCGTCGGTATTGGCAGCTTTAAGGCAACTGCTGAAAGTCACAAAAGTCGTAGCATCGCGCCTCTCTAAACGATATAAGTTTCTTCCGTCAGACACAATCTTTGGATTGTAACCATTTTTTGGAGCAATGAAACATAACATGCTGGTAGGGTTCATTTAGCTGTTCATATTAAACGGTATAGACAAAAATTTAAAATAAACTATGTTCACAAAGCAACTTTAAGAAAACTAGAAAACAATTAAAACCGATACCATAGAGTGTTCATGCACAAGTTTACATGATTATATAAATATAGCCAGTTAAAGCTCATTTACTTGGGCGGAAAGAAATAAAGTTATGGCATACCGTTATGAAATTCGAATCATTCATAACGCCTTAAACGGAAGGATTTTTTATAATTCTATTTTATCATAACTGATTACCTCCGAAACTTCCAAAGGCACGTGGAAAATTCTGAATGAACGTACCACGTTACAGCAATGGCAAGAAATAAATTTGAACCTATAGGCTATCACCAGCCATGACAAAATCCTCCCAGAGGAAGAATGACCCATCATCTGTAGGAGGTAGGCAACTCATACCATTTCTACACCCACCAGGATGGTGAGAACCAACCACCATTCCAGAAGCTTCTCAGCCCCTCCCCTCTCTAAAATCTGAGATGCCCTCGGGGATGTAATTCTAAGATATAAAAAGATTTGTTTTAACTTAATTGAATAAAAGTTCAAGATACCTAAAATAAAAATTAGTTAAATATGCATAAGTGTAAAATTATGCAGAGTTGTATTTCAATTACGTTATTACTATAGTATGTCACTTATTGTACTATGAAAAATAGAATTAAAGTGTCGAAACTGATCATTGAATGAAATCTAAACTAATGGTAATCATCTAAGTCATGAAACAGTGATCTTTAAATTTATTTTCACTCGTACTTCTATATGATATCATTAATTCAGGATCTGTATTCGTTATATATATATATATATATATATATATATATATATATATATATAACTCATATTAACATTTTGACAATATGGATACTGTCTAAAAAAAGGCAAATGATATTCTTTTGTGTTTTAAAATATTTCATTTCTAAGATATGTTTTATCCGTGAAAGAGCTCATAATCAGAGAGACGTAATAAACACACATTTTAAAAGAATTTGTAAAATGCGTCATTGAATATTTTTATGCATTAATAAATGATGTTAGATTTTCTTAAATTCGTAGCATAACCATTGCTTTTAGATTTTATATCTAGTTAATGAATGATATATAAAATTGTCTCTTGAAATTAGCTGTCAGACAATTATTTTGCAATTGAAATAAAGCATTATTGTTAAAGGCAATTAATCATTTATAATTATAAAACAAACTGCTGCAATCACCATACTAAATTTTTTTAAGCAAAGTTGATCCAGGCATCTGAAATTTGAATAACCTTTCTTTAATATCCATTGCAGAATGGTAGCTTTTTATGCATTATTTGAAATATAACGAATTATTCATTCCCTGTTATGATTTATATTGGTTAGTTGTCACGATATCTTAAGTACATTGAAATAGAAATTGACAGAAAAGGGGAGTTTAATGGTATTAGAATAAGCCGGTACGATTTTTCGTTACCATTTGCTTTTCCTAAATTTTTAACTTTCAAAAATATTTAATATTATAAAACTATTCTTATAACAATTACAAAATTTTAAAACAAAAGAACTGCTCTATCGTCAACTGAAATATGTATTCATTTATTTACATTACACTTTTTAAATTTGTAAATAAACAAAAATTGAATTTTTTAGTGTAATATAAATTCAAATTTATATTACACTAAAATAAATGATTTTAATAGTGTTAGAAGACATTAATTTAAAATTTTTCTTAATTCCTTTTAAACTTTACAGACATTTTTCTAAAAAAATGCAAATATAACGAAATACGTCCTGAAATAATTTTTTTCGGAATTATAACACCAATTATATTTTTTTAAAAAATGGTCAGAGGCTGTCTTATTGTACTTCAAAGGATTAAACACTCAATTTCAACATGTAAATATTACCACAACTGAAGAAACATTTCCACCTTTAAATAATTAGATTTTGCATTGTGTGATGTACGGTTTTTCGTTTGAATGTGAATTTGTTAGAAGAGCAGAATGAAAATTCCGCTTGTATAAAATGTCGAAGGATTAAGGAATGATATCGTTGTTTTTCTTTTTTAAGACTTGTTGACTCATAAATTTCCAGCTTCACACCAAGTGATTTCGTTTAAGGTTTTAAATCAGGGAGAAAAAAGGGATGCATGTGCCGTCAATTGTTGAAAATTATTTCATGCGTAAAAAAATCTCTACAATCTGTTAGTCCAAAATACGCAATTTTTGGCATTATGTTTGTACGCCTGTTAATCTATTTATCTATCTGTGAACTCGATTACTTAAAAAAACACTTTGATCAATTGTGTGAATGTAAAAGTTCTCCCCGTTTTAGAATATGCATATTTGCAATGGAATTGACATCACACATGGCTTTCTAATGATGCAAATCGTCAGCCAATCAAACGTGTGATGTCTGGCATATAAATGCATCGTGTCTCCAAAAGTTTATCATCTCAAAAAAAATCTCAAAAGGTGCAAATTGGAACGTGAGAAGAAGCATATAAAACATGGTTTGTTATACGAGTTCGATAAAAAGAGTGTGGCAGCCGCAGCATATCGCAATGTTAGTCAAATTAATGGAGAGGATGCAATAGACGAAAGCACATGTCGTCGATGGTTTTGTAGCTTTAGTGAAGGAGACAGAAGCTGCCAAGATCAGACAAAGAGTGGACGACCATCACACGTTGGAGAAGACTATATTGATCAAGCCATTAGGAATAACTCTAACCCAACAGTGCAAGAATTAGGGGAGACCTTCATTGAACACCAGATAACGGTCGAGAGACGGCTGGTTAAGTTAGGGTTTACGGAAAGTTGGATCGTTGGGTTCCATATAACCTGACAGCTAATCAACAGAATGATCGAATATCCAACTGTGTTTCCTTGTTTTCCTGGTGCAAAACCGATCTATTCTTGACACGAATTGTGAGAGGTGATGAGAAGTGGGTTTTGTACCGTAACTTAAAGCGTTGCTGTGTGCTGTCATTCTTATCCGCCAGCATCGACTTTGAAAGCTGAACTTTATCTCAAGAAGATGTTATTGAATGTGTGGTGGTGGGATGTGCAAGAAATAATTCACTGGCAGGTCCTGGTACTCAACCAAACCATTAATAATGCCTTCTACTGTTTGCATTTAGACAGGCTCCATTCAAATTTGGTAACAAAGCGGCTCATCAATCATCGCAGTGTTATCCTTTATCTTGATAACGCCAGGCCACATGCCGCTGTCATCATTCGCCAAAAGTTACTGGACTTTGGTTGGGAAGTTTTATCCCACCCTCCCTATTCTCCTGATTTGGCACTAACTGACTATTACCTATTTCATGAGTTGAACAACTCATTGAGACAAAAAATCTTTGATGATCCTGATGTTGTGAAAGCTGCTCTCCAAGACTTTTTTGACTAGAAACCGACGGAATTTTACCATTGTGGGATTCATCTCCTACCAGAATGATAGCAAGAGGTCATAGATAGCAATGAGGATTGTGCAAAATAATAGATACACTTCATTTCGCATTTATTTGCTCTTCTTTAATGGTAATAAAAATGAGTAGAATTTATGCACTCACCCAATAGTTGGTTGAAAATTGATATGTGGAATTATGACCAAAATTTTAAGTTTCTACCATATTTCGAATGAATGCCATTCGCTAAAAGTCTCTATGTCTGGTTATACGAATAAAGATGAACTCGATAACTATAAAACCTTAAATGTTAGGTAAATAAAATTTGGCCCAGGCACAGACTTTTAAAACCTAAAATGTCAATTCTTCACAAATGTTTGAAACAAATCCATCAACGCAGTGACTTAAATCAATAAAATTCGTTACGATATCTTTTGACAATGTAATGAATGCCTATCATAAATCGTATATTAATATGAATGTTCAAAATACAGGTTCCGTCGAGGCTGTGTGTGACGTGATTAGTGTGCTGCCCATCATCCGGGTATTGACAAGCGCGATGCTTCTAAAAAGCCCTTCTCTCCTTTTCCTTCAGAACGCTAACGCACTCGTCTCGGTGAAGCTTGTAGTCAAAATCAATTGTTTAATTTCTTAAATTAAAAGTAAATAAAACTATTTTTCTAACATGTATAAATAATTGGAGTTAACCACAACTGCACGCAACCCTAATTACAACACCTAGAGTAACAAATGTCTGTCCAATTTTGGTGTCCGTTGGTCGATAAAATCAATCGTCCGATAAATTCAGTAAAAATGCCAAGCTAAATTCATAGCAAAAGCCTATATTTCGTAACTGTCACTTCACTTAACCAATTCCATGCAAGTTATTTGCCCTAATTTTATGCGGAGAAAGAAGGATGGCATGTTTGGTAAAGAGTATAGAAGATATTTTTGGTGCGAGTACTGCAACCGATTTCGTATTTGTATATATATACAAGGTGATTAAAATTAAAGCACCCCTACTCTGAACTGTCTAAAAAGTGAACTACTGAGTGTATAAACTCGGAAATTGGGGAACATACAATTCATTACATGGGGATGCGGATGGCGGGGAAAAAATTAATTCCAGAAACACCGATAGATGGAGCTGCATAAAAGAATAAATGCTTAAAAGATGCAAATAATCACACAGAAACAATTGGTACGAAATCGTTTAGTTTTAATATTTATTGGTGATATGAAAACGAAAAAGATAAAAAAAGTGAAGAAACTGAAACTGTCATTGTAGCTGCACTATAAAGCAAGAACATTTACATAAACCCTTGGTATGCTATTATTGTACTAGGCATGAAATGGATAAAGCTGGGAAAGTTCCATTCTTATCAGCGATGGCTTCACGCTTTGTTTGTGAAGTTGTTTTATGAAAACAAAGGAGATGCTGCAGCTGCACTCCGAGAGTTTCGTCGATTTGAGATTTACGCAAAGAACCAACAATTAACAAAACATCATCGAAAATTTTGCTGCATCCCAAATGCAACAGCGCCAATGTCTTGATTCAATTACCTTTCTGCAATATGAAGCGCTTCTACACATTGGACTCTGTGTACAGCAGTTTCTTCGGCAACATTTTACTAATGGTAGAGTAATAAGTCGTGTGTTGCCGAAAGCCTAACCATCTCGTTCTATCCATCTTAATAAGTGAGATTTCTGGTTTTGAGAATACTTAAAAACTCTTGTTTATCGAGGACGATTGATAACCTTGGCAGATTTGAAAGTCAGTATCACTCCGCCTGTGAGAAGCATCTCAATAAACCAATATAATCAGCACTTGAACAAGCTGGTAAGCATCGATAAGGTCCTTGTGATTGAATACTTGATACTTTAGAATAAAATGTGTTACAAATGTGCATTTTGAATTTTTTTAACCTATTTTCTTCTGTACAGCGCCATTTATCGGCGTTTCGGGAGCTTTTTTTTTGGCGCAATCGTCTACCCATGTCTTGAATAGTAATAGTAATAAAGAAAAGGATGCATTTTTGGCAATATCTGTAGATTCATTATTTAAGATCTAACAATCTAACATGTTGTTGGGAAGAAAAATTAATTGGTACAGCCTGACTTCGTCATATAAAATGAGATAAAAATTATTTTTGTTAAAACAAAACAATTGTTATTGCACACAAAAAGAAATTTCCAACCCCCAAGAACCAGAAATAATAAAGGCAGAAGAAAGGAAATCGAACCAAAACGAAATCTTATTTGTTGCTTTCATTTTTTATCCTTCAGAAGTCAGATTTAAAAAGACCAAGACCTTAAAAAAAAGCCATAAATTATTTTGAACTAATTAGAAGAAACTTAAGAAACCCATAAATTAATTTGAAACTAATTAGACGAAACTTAAGAAAGCCATATATTAATTTGAAACTAATTAAGATTACTGAATAACACAATGTGTATAAAAAGTACTTAATTTTTCTAAGTAATAGTATCAGACTAAATTTTAGAAGGTACCTTGAAACTTCTACTGTATAGTTGTATATCCTACTTTTTCTATTAAAAAAAGTTTTTAGAAAAAAAAATAATAATTTCATGAAAATATAATGAATCAGCTGTGGTTATCTTTTATTTGGCATTTTTTAATAATACATTTAAAAATGTCAAAATGAAATCAAGAACATTTTGGAATTGAACTACAGAGGAATTGATTAATCATTTATTGATTGTTAAGCATTTGGGGAGGGGAGGAGAAAAGGAGAAAAGAAATAAGCAGACAATACAGAAAACACTTAATCAAAACGCTTTTTCTTCAAAAATTCGGTTCTCTTTCATCTCTTTCGTCCATTGTGATTATACAATAGGCAATAATAAGAGAATATCCTTCCTTCACAAGTAAGTTATTTCACTTAGAAACTTTCTTTTATCAATTTGGCAGAAACTTATTAGTTCTCCTATTTACTTGGTTTTCTACATGAAATTTCTGAATTGATTGTTCCTATAAAGGTTTCAATTATTTTATCAGGTTCCAAAAGTGCTTTCGGGATCTTTTATTGAGAATATTTTCTATGCTTAAATTGTCTGGAAAGAAAAACATATGAAGTGTCTGAATAGTCGAAAAAGGATTGCCACTTAGAGGAAGTTATTAATTATACGATAACAATTTTGATTTGTCAGACGTTGTTCCGAAGATTCATTTGCCAATACTTGATAGCAGCAGAGATATTTTATGATGAAAGATAGCATTCAGACCTTACCTTGCTCATAAGCTATAAAACCTAACTTATACACAGACGATGTTGCCGTTAAATATATAAAAATAACAAAAGTATAATTATTTAATGGAATTTTAGAAGAATTTTATATGAGATTGGAATGAACAGTTTAATCTTATTTCGTATATATATATATATATATGTGTGTGTGTGTGTGTGTGTGTGAGTAATGATATATTTAAATGAATTCTTACACACACACATATCTGTGTGTGTAATAATATACCTTTACATAATTATAATCCTAACTAATTTCCTAAGATTTAGGATATATTAACATCATTCAAATATATTTTCTTATTTCCTACTCCAATTATCACTTTTTTATTCAATTAATTCTACATGTACAGAAACTGATCAGTTCAGCAGTTTCATATGCTCCGAGTGAAAGACAAACATTCTCTAATGCGTGAAGCATTCTTTTACAGACAGCTAAGAGTTCTTTTCATCAGTATACACGTGTCTGTACAGTACTCCCAATCAAAATCTCATAGAAGAAAAATTATGGAAACATATCTTTCGCTTTTGCTTGTATGTCGCGATGTAGATGACGCATCGCTTTTCCTCCGCACGTACTTCGATTCCCGCAGTGAAAAATGAACCGATTTTAATTAATTTCAAAACTCTCTTTTTTTGGCCACATTTTATCTTAATTTAGCCCATAGTAATTTCATTCTAAAATATTCTCTTATTTCGTGATCCAATTCCACTTTCGGCTTAATTAATCCCTTCGTAAAAATAATGCGCCATCAGTACTACGTATTAAATGAAAGTGATACTTTTACGCTTCAAAAGATGTCAAAGGTCACACGTGTATTGAATTGGCGCCTGATCAGAAATCAT
>JAPMOR010049898.1:0-54163 GCA_026543865.1 Argiope aurantia | reverse complement strand
TGAAAAATCAAACGATAAACTCTGTGGTTTCCAACAAAAGACGGAAGTCAGAGCTCCCCCCCCCCTCAAACGTGTCCCCTCAACAACCACATTGCGAGTCCATGAATTGAATATGCCTGAATGTGAATCCCCCTTCTAAAAAAAGGAGCGAGGGTCGTCCCGCGGTGAAAAGCGGTTGTGAATGTATGATTTATAAGCTTCTACCGTTTGTCGTTAAGAGATTCAAATTCGAAACACTGCACGGGCAGAGTAATCAATTCACCCTGGTGCCAGCCTGAGCATTTATTTAATGAACCGAGATCATAATAGCAGCATGAGTGATACAAAAATGAAAAATATGACAGGAAAAAAATATTAAATTTCATAGTTATATAGTTAAACTGTTTCCAAAAAAAGCATAGATGAGTAACTTCGTTTAAAGCATGACTTCTTAAACATTCTCCACAACTCCATGCGATATTACTTATATTTATTTTAGAATCACAGAAAAATAATTTAATATATTATTTTTTGTTAATTTCATTAATTTTTTAGAAATTTTAAAAACAATCGTACTTTAATTTTTACAAAGAATTTAATCCAAATTTTTTACATAGTTGTATTTCCATGGCGTTTTATTTTGTGAGCTAATTGGACGACAGTCAAAGGCTGCTATTAAATTAGTTTCACATTGCAATATTCACTCTCCAATGTATTTCATTATTCAATTGCAATATACAGCCTCCAATCCATATATGTGCAAGGTTGGTAACTCTAGATCAGATACCTGAACCCACACACACACACACACACACACACACTTTCATCTTTTTTATTAATAGAGATTGCGTTTTCGATAACATTATCCTACTTTATTATTTTCAAAACTGAATTATCGGTTAATCGTTTAATACTTAAATATTGTTTTGGTTAAATTATGAAATTTCAAATTTTTTGAGACATTTGGTAAGAAATTAGAAAAAAAAAATATATTTCAAAACTACTTTATATAATAATGAATTATAAATAAAGCCTGAAAAGTTGAAATTAAGGAAAATGAAAATTTTTACTTTTTTGTACACAAATAAATATGTGTTTGAAAAACTATTTTTGTTAAATACGCAATATACTTTTATTTAATATGACTTGTTAAACGTTGTAAATAAACTGCATAATTGATGAAATTTATTATAGAATTTCATCAAAGATGAAAATTTATTTTCGAATTATCATTATTTTAAAATTCTTATACGCTTACGTATTCATGAGGATAAATGCCATTATACATTTTTAGAACTTAATTCAGCACTTAATCGATTGATTTACGTGAATTTCTTATCTATATAAATAGCGCTACCTGGTGCTGAATTTGCGAGAAATCATTTTCAAAATTCGTTAATACTTAAATAACGAATTTTAAATTAAAAACTAAACTGTAGAAATAATTTAAATAAAAAAATTCTACTTTTAATTTATTAGTAAAATTGTGTTTTCAAAAATTGTTTTTGGTAGATTTACTTGTAAATATGAATAGCAGTATATTCTATAGATACTTTTTAAATTAATAAATTAAAAATTCATAGTTAAACAATAAATATTGATTGCAACATCTAGATTTGAAAGCCCAGATCATGCTGCTTTTAAACGAATCCTATTTTGCATGAATTTAAAACTCTATCTAATACATAAAATAAATATAATAATTGAAAACAATATTTATTTTTTATAAAAGCTGAAAGAAGTTAATAAATAGAAAAAGACAATAAGAATAAAAAATTGTATTTGAAAAAAAAAAAAAAAGATTTGCTAGATATTATGCTAAAAAAATAATCAATCAAATAATTGAAAAATCGATTTAGAAAGCACTACGTTGATTGAATATTGAAGTACATTTTATACAAATAACTACTTTCCTCTTTTTTTCATCTCAGAATCGATCAGTTCCTTCCTTTTGAATTTCGTTTTATGCACAACAATCACGGTCATCGCATCATTACCATTGGTTTGAGGCCAAATCCAAATCTCGAAGCGCAATCCAAACTGACCACACAAATGACCAGTCCGGAATTCCACGCTTTGCTAGGCACTGGTCAGCCAGTTCTGGGTAATGTAGCTTGAATGGATGCATTATACCTAAAGAGGCCTCCTTTTTAGGCAAAAGATCTGGAGAATCGGAAGGCCATATTTGCATAAAGATTGTTGCTCTTTTATTCAATTTTTCTGGGGTTTTTTTTTTCCTGCTCAGTGGCATGATTCATGTTTGAAATTTCCTTAAAATCATTCTTCTTTTCATTTGACAATCACTTCTGTTGTGCAAAGAAAAAAATTATATAGTGTATTTCTTATAAGCATAACATTTAAACATAAGACGGTTGCAGTTCCGTAGACGATTTTCTTTTGAAAATAAACATTGATAGAAGTTTTTATGAAATTGTATTAAGATTTGTAATTTTTTTTTTTAAATTAAGAGACGCAAAAGATTTTTGGAAAAAAAAATCTTTCATTTGACTATTATTTTCTTTAGTTAATGAATTAATTCTTACAAAAAAAATGTTTTTTCCCCTTTATAATGTATTCCTAGTAAGCATAAGATATAGTAATAAAAAAAATGGCTGTAGTTCTCTAGATGGTTTTTTTTAATAAACAAAAACAGAAATATTTGTTTTTTAAAACAGAATTACATTAAGATTTATTGGAATTTTCCTGTATTATTAAATTAACATACACAGAAACACACATAAATAAATGCTGGGAAAAAACAAATGATTAAAAATTGGTTTTTACTTTATTCGAAGATTTCAAATGCATAACTTTCCAAAAGTTATATTAAAAATATTTTTAATTTCCATTCTTAATAATACGAATATAAAATCATATATTCGTTTGATTTGCACCTTCAGATTCACACACTGTCCAAATCTTTCTTTCTATTATTCGTGAAAAGAAAATTAGAGTCATTTATAGTCAGTCCGATTGTTTTCCATTATCCTCTCCATACAAGGCAAAGGTATTGTTACGAATATGTAATATCGTTTTCCTAAGCAATTAGTCTCATAGGAAAGGAGAGAACTTTACAGAAATCTCTAATGGATCAATGTCTCTTGCCTTGGCGACAAAAATGAAAAATCTCGAAAACGCAAAAAATTTGATGATATGTTAGGAACCAAGATACGGGATCCTTCTAGACCTTTCAATGCCCTATCACGGTAGCCATAAAAGTGGAAGCTCACACAAGAGAGACAGTCATTTGAATATCTTTGGAGTGTCGATCGAGGTGCAATTTCTTTGGCATTATTTTTATGAGAATTACTGCTTTTTCATTTATTTGCTTAATGAGTTATTGTAAATATTCTCTTTGTGTACGCTCCGACTGTGTCTCTGTTATCTGCATTTCGTGTTTTCCAGGGAAATAAAGTATGGTAATCCATTGTAGAGCTTGTTGGACTTTATAATGCATCTTCAATCGATTCTAAGTTCTAGCATCTATTTATTATTGTATACCCAAGAAAATAAAAATATGAGGATTTATTCGAAACACAGCCCACTCCAACATTTTTCCATATGGTTGCATACCTAATTATATGAATTGGGTATCTAAATTAATTATCCTTTTGATTCCAATAATAAATATTGAAGTATTTTAGTTTATTGTTTCTTTTGTTTATTGTAGCACTAACTTTTCAGTGGGAATTATTTATTTCGATAGGTGATATACACGTCAAAACTACATTTTCAGCCATTTATCCTTTTTTTTTCACTATTTCATTGGATATATTTGTATTTCCCTTATTTGAATCAGATTTTATACACCATTATCTTTAAACAAAAAGATTATTGGAGATGTCTTTTTTTTTCTCCAGATAATCTTTGTTTGATTGGCAAAATGCAATTATTTCTCTCGAATCTGACGCTTTGATTTGAATCCCCCCCTTCAATAGTCCGACAAAAAAGAATGAAGAAAGGAAAACAGTTATTGCTTACAAATATTATTGATCTTGGCAACAGATTGCTGAATATATTCAGTATTATATTTTGCAATATTCAGTACTAATGATATCATGCGAACAAATATTTTGCAGGGAATATTAGTTATATTTGATTTCAAATAAATAGTTTAGATATAACTTCACATCTATGATTCCGCCACATTGTCTGACGCCATGTTATTTTAATTATCTTACTTAATTTTTTTTTATTGTTCGCTTGAACTTTTCTAATGGAGACATTTCCTTAACATCAAAGCGCTGTTAAAAGCTTAAATGTCCGTTTCATCTATTATCTAAATTTCTCGATATTGTGACTTTATTTTTTTTTAAAAATTTAGTCTTGTAAACTACTTAGATGTCCAACAAAATCATTTAATTTTCGATAATGGAAATAAAAGTACAAAAATTCAGAAAAACTATTCAATTGGAATCATTAAAAAGGATAATTTTCTAAATTTTGAAATGATGTGAATTTTATTTCTGTACAATGATATTTTCAAAAGTTATCTGAATAAGACCCAAAAAATGCACTTTATTTTTAATGAATTAAAATTTAAAAATAAAAAACATTCCGAGGTGTACATTTTTATATTTCAAAGTATATGCATCATTATTCGTAACTCTAAGTGAAACAATCTAGCCTGTAGAGCGGCAACACATACACACTTTTTACCTTTATTGGTAGTAGAGATAGAGAACACTGTCATTTCAGTTCATTTTGTATATTTTGCGTAGTAAACATACATTTTGCAACTAAAATGCATTTTTCTTTTTCAAAAAATCTACATTAATCTAACATTTTCCATAACCCGCCATTCCTCTGGTCTGCTGGATTAAAGAATATTTGTCCTGGGGAATTAAATTTTAAACAAATAAGTTTTAGCAGATTTAGATGATTTGCTTGATTTTGAAGTCAATTTTTGAAATAAATTTTCTATTAACCTCTAAAATAAAGTGCGCTATTCTAAATTCTATGTTGATATCGTAAGTGAATTGGGCGCTGGTATCACTAACCTGGCAGATAACATGCCGGAGAAATGCTAGATTAACGAAAGGGCCGAGGAGTTAGTAATGATTCATTAAAAAAGATTTTTAGCGACAAAATTTTTTTATTATCCATACTAACAAAATTATACAGTATATAATTCATATAATAAAATGTAACTTAAAATCTGAGGAGCAGTCTATTTTTTTATTTTGATCTGAGGGTAAGGTCTCATTTTCTGGACCAGAGGGTTCCCAGCTCGATACCCGATTTTATCGCAGAACCATCGTGTCTGATGCGTGTTAAATCCGTCGAGGCCAAATGTTCTCTCGTTGTTGTGATGCGAAAGTTTGGAGAAAAAAGGTAGTAGAAAAAAAGTCCTAAAGTAGCTCTAGTATTACTTTAAAATAGGACGGCAAAACGTTTCTTCTTTTTAACGTGTTTTTCTGGAACCTACTGGAACCAAAATTTGACAGAAAACTACACTTGTAGTAAAAAAAATCCCATAAAAATTTATATTTAAATTGTCGCATTTTTGAATTATCGTATTTGTATGTTTCTGAAAGAAGAGAAATTAGGCAGAAACAGATCAATGCGTAATTGTATTCAGCTCAAAATTTGACAATATTTTTACAATATAAATGTTAATTCTATGTATCGAATTTAATCTATCTAGTTCTCTTCATTTTGAAATTATTGTGTTCACTTATATTCGAACAACCGGACAGATGAACTGTCTCTGTACGGATTTAAATTAAAATTTGATAGAAATATGGAAGTTAAAATTGTATACCGAATTTATATCGTCAAGGTCAAATGTTTTTGAGTTATCTTTGTCACAGCCAGACAGACGGACCTTTTCCAAAAATGTGTTTTCCGAACTCAGGTGGTCTAAAACGTAAAGATTCGTCAAAATCTTGAGTTCGAATTTTTTGACGATAAGCATATTTTCTTTATACTACGTATACAAGAAAGTAAAAAGATTTTGATTATTAATATTTTGAAATAGGAATAATATGCAAAAATTTGAGTAATTTCAAAAAGTTAAAAAAATCCCTTTTTCTTCAGAAATTAAATTTAATCAAATATAATCACAACCAATTTCCAAATGTAGTGCACATTAGGATGATGCGCATATCTTTGAGCAAATTGTTATCATTTTTTAATACAAATATTTAGCAAATGTTTGGTTGGTTTCAAAAACGAAAAAAAAAAAATTGTAATTCTTTTTTCCAGAAATTCTTTTTATGTTCTGGATATAACAATAACATCTCACCCACAAACGTAAAAAAATAATTTTACGCAGCAGGCTAAATCAAATAAATAAAGGTTATCTGTTATAATGACATCCATGTGTTGAAAAATTCATTCATTAAATTAAATAGAATTGTTTCATAAAAGGTTGCAGGTAGAAAAAAATATATATAAAGTAAAATTTAATTCTATTTACTCAAAGCGATTATAATCATGATCGCATTTATCAAAATTTAACAATATTTGTTATAACTGCACCAAATGTTAAAACAATATCTCAGAAACACATAATATTAAAGGCATTTAAACAAAAGTCAATAGTTATAAAATCTTTTCCCGACAATAAAAGAATTGCAACAGTATGTTGTTTATTGAGAATCGGAAAAATAAGAACGCAACACCCAACGCTTGTTTCAAAGCGGTTATTTGAACAGGTGCAAAGAAAATGCAAGGTAAACAAACTTCATTTAACAAACAGGTTGTTATGATGTTTGTTTACAGAGAATTCATCAGCAGTAAAGAAAAGATAGGCTTGGAATTATTTTTACAAGTTCGAACGTCAATCGCCTTGTTGTTGTTTTTTCTTTGTTATGTAACACAGACATAAAATTAAGTTGAATAGATTCATGCTATCTCAATGAAAACAAGAGAACTATTGAAAAATTGAATTTGGCTATTTCATGTAACATCATGAGAGCCGTAGTATTAGACACCTCTTTCTTTTCTTTTTAAATTATTATATTATATATTTCTTTTATGGTTTCCCATGAAAAATTCCTTCTCTTTCTTTCCATCAGAGAAAACATACCTGATCGTTTTCATTATTTTTCCCTTATTGTATTTTGTACAGTTCGTTTCAATATTCTGAGACGACCGCTTTTCTACGATTCTGTCTCATTAAGAGGTGAGACGCGGAAGGATGATCATAAATTCCCCCCATAAGATAGATACCTTTTGGTTCATTTTTTTTCACCTGTATATATATGAGTGTTGTGTCTTTTCTGGTCGCATTTTATTTCAACTCAAAATTGTTTCTGGATATGACTAGTTCAAGTGGCAAAAAAAAAAAAAAAAACTTTCTAGAGTGATAGAAAGAAAATTTTGCTAATTATTTCGTGTAATATATTTAAAAAGAAAATATTCTTAAGTAGAAAAATCATTAATAATAATGTTTTTTTTTAAATATCAAAATGTATAAAAATATCATATATGTTAAAAATAACATTTATAATATTTTAAGACATTCCATATTTACAGCAATTCCTTAAATGAAAATAAAATGTTTTAAATAGAATAAATTCTCGATTATCCATTGTTGTTTATCTTAAAATATTATCAGAAAATTCAATAACATATAAAAAAGAAGAAGAATCTTTTTAATATATAAAAGATCATTATTATTTCGTAAAAAAGTAATTACCAATTTTAAGAACAGAATTTTTCATTTATTCTTCATAATTTAATGTTTATGCTTCTCACATTAAATAAAAATTGCCCTGAAATATTTTACTGTGCATTAGTACCTTTTTCCGTCAGTATTACTAATTTTCTGCAATGTTTACATAAATTCGCGAGTAATCTGAATTGACATTACTCCTCCTTTTATCTTTCCTCTCACCTCTATTTTGACGAAAAAAATCATCCTAAAGCATGTGCAAAAGCGCGGAGGGTTTTAGAATCCGTATTCAAACATTAACCTTTAACTCGGGAGGTGAAATTTTAGGACTTAACTGGGGAGGTGCGGTCTATGAGACAACATTACATTTACACTCAAATTAAATTTTATAATGAATGTATGAGTATAAAAAAACTGCCAATATATTTTGCAGATATTTGTCTTGATATATAGATACGTTTTAGAAATTTTTCAAAATATATTATCATTGAATAAAGTAAATGCGTTGGAACATACATTTTCTTCTCAAATGACATATTACAATAAATAATATTCTTGAAAGAACATATTACTTTTTACTTTTTAAATCATATTTATTTTTACAGTATATGAAAATATATAGAAGACTATATAATGTAAAATTCAACAATTATATGAAAAATAAAAAAATTGACAATGGGTAAAATTGGTCCTTTTTTTATCGGCTTGTGTGATTTTCATAGCACGGTTTTCTAGAACATTTTAAACATACAGGTTAAGAACTAGTATAAAAATCATCTATAAATTCTGTATATATGTATATCTCTTGGTATATTAATATTCTTTATAAATTTTTCAAAATACATTATCTCTAGAAAAATTATTATGGTTGAACATACATATCAGAATCAGTTGAATGCGAACTTTCATCGAAAAACTGTTTTGTACAATTACGCTTATCACTAAAATCACTTTCTGTTTCATTTAAAAATGTCTGGAACACTGCTTCATAATAGGATCAGTAAATTGAATGATATTTCGGGGCCCAAGTATTAGCACCATGTGCTAAGCCTTGTTTATCACTGGGACACTAACAGGGAGGTGCGGTCTTAGAGATCGCGCTCAAAGAAATAACTGAATTATTTTAAAAAACATCCTCTGAAATCGGTAAAAAAGTGCATGTTTGTTGAAGATCACAAAACAAGAAGCTATAGGGTCAATCCATTCAATTGAGCTAAAATTAGAATAGGGGTGACCGAAAATCCATCGCTAGCGGTCTCACAGACCGCACGTTCCCAATTAAGGGTTAAATCGTATTGTCTTATTTTGGTGTTCACTCCTTGAGATACGAATTTATTTAATTTCCTAATTAGATGACACATTCTGTGTTCGACATTTATTGTTATTTTGATTCTTATAAAGGGCACTTGAGATATTGAAGCGTTTTTAAATGATTTTTGCTTTTTTAAATACTTAATTCTATCGCTTAATTGCAGACTTAAAACTGAAAAATTCAGTAATTCGATGGACGTGTCATGTGGAGAGATTAAACCTTTGGCTTGCAAAATTTTTCTTCTATGCCACTTATCGGATTCACAGACAGATATAATTCCAAAAACAGATATAATTGCTTCTCGAACTCGGGGGAGGTCTGAAACGTGGAGATTCGAGAGAATCTCGAATTCATATTTTTGACTATTTTAATGCTTTCTCTATATTTCGTATGCGGGAAATTAAAATGATAATACACTGGTGTGCCAAATTTAAGCAACAATGTGAATTTTAAGCAGGTAGTCATGAAATTGCAGAAAAAGGGTTATTACGATCAATACAATGAACACACAATTTAGTAGAAAAGTGATGCATATGCATATGTCAGGAACACAATTTCACAGGTTTACGCAAAACAGTCGGAGCGCGCAGCTCAAGGAAAGGAATAACGGAGGCACAATTAAATACATTTTCAGCAAGTGAAAGTGAGTTTTTTTTGTGAAATATGGCTAGAAGAAATCACCTGGACTACTTCACACGTGAAAGAATGATCGGAAAGCTGAATAAGGGGAAAAGTTTGGCCAGTGTAGCTGAAGAGTTCGGAATCACCAAAAGATTCGTTTCGCGCGCTTGGAAAACCTTCCCAACCATAGGTATGGTTGTTAGAAAGTTTAAGGGCCCTTGGAAAACAACTGCAGTGTATGATAGATATATCGTCCTGTAGGCAAAAAGAGACCGATAACTAAGCATCCTACTGCTAAGCAACTGTGTACAGCAAGAGGGCGATAAGTGTCGTGGTTTACTGTGGCCAGTCGCCTTCACAAAGGTGGCCTATTCGCCCGCCGTCCTGAACGCTGCATCCCTTTGACAGTTTTCCACCGGCGGCACCGTTTAGAGTGGTGTAGGGAGCACAAAAACTGGACATTTCATCAATGGATTCGTGTCCTCTTTACGGATGAGAGTCGTTTAGATGCCATAAGTGGTTCTCAACTCCAGTTGATTTAGAAAAAGGTCGGGACACGGTTTCATCCCAATAACATCATGGAAAGAGACCGCTACGGTGGTGCTGGAGTTGCCGTCGGGGAGGCATTATGCTGAACGGACGGACTGACTTCCACGTTTTCGTCAGAGGTTCTGTAACCAGAGATTGCTATTGTAAGGGGATGATCCTTCTCCATGTGCGTCTGTTCCGAAGTGCTGTTGGACCAGATTCCTTTTTTACGGATGACAGTGTTCGACCACACAGGACTGCTGATGCTCAGAAGTTGCTGGAAAAATAAGATATCACACGGATGGATTGGCCAGCATTTTCTCCTGGCATCAACTTTCTCGTGCGCACTCTAATAAAGGTGTTATCCCAGGGAACACCTTGCATAGTACTGACATGCATAGTAACAAAATATTAAACTTTGGTATTTGTTTAGCATTTTTTTCTGAATCTATCCTGTGATCCTTGGCGAGGGTTTTGACGATTAATCCCTGGTAAGTAGTTAAAAGTAAAGGGCCCAAGTCTAAAATAGAAAATCGAATTTTTATTTTAGACGTGCTATTTATAACCAACTGAAATAAAAATTTGGTACAAATTTACACTTGCAGTGACAAAATCACCTATCAAGATTGATATATTTATATCATATCATTTTTGAGTTATCTTTTTTATATGCTTCTGAAATACAGAGCGACAGACGGTGAATCCCTTGTTGAATTGGCTCAAAATTTGAAAGATGTTTACAGTATACATATTAAATCTATACTACAAATGTTATCTGTCTAGCTCTCTTCTAAAAATAGTTATTGTGATTACTTATATTCGAATGTTGAGACAGATTTTCACTGAATGGAATTTGCACAAAATTTGACAGAAATCTATTAGATGCTTGCATGTATTTTAATCAGCGGCACCTATTGGCAAACATGCGGAGTATCTACGTAAACAACAATGGTTTTTGATTTTATCAATTTACTATAACTTTATTGTTATTTTGAAAGTTTTCCATTTAGTATTATTGAGTTATTCAGTGTATAAAAACCCCAATCATGGAACGCTCCAAATCGCATTTTCGACATTCATTGCTTTTTTTTGTTTGATTTGAAGAAATCTGCTGCCGAAGCCCATCAGACACTTTCAGAATCTTATGGCACTGATGCAGCTCCGTCCTATCCCAATTGTCCGTTTGGGTTTCAACGACTTAAGAGTGGGGATTTCGATGTCAATAACAAAGAACGACCTGGAGGACCAAAAAAAAAAAAAATTCGAAGACAATTATAAGACTTACTGGACGAAAACGGAAAAAAGTTGTAGAAAATGATGAGAAAGATTTTTGTTGATGTATATTATACCAATTTTTCTCAGTAAATACTTTTTTAAAGTGAAAAAAATGATCGAAATACATGCAAGCATCTAATACAAATTCAGGGTAAAACAATCCAAATTTCATCAATGTATGTCAAAGCGTTTTTTGCGTCGTCTTTGTCACAGATACACAACAAGACATTTTCCAATTTGTGTGTGTATGTGTGTTTTCGAACTCAGGAAGGTTTAAAACATGGAGATTCGTGAAAAGCTCGATTTTTTTTTTTTTGACAATTACAATACTTTCTCTATATTCGTACACGAAATAAATAAAGAATTTTTTTTTTCATAAAAAGACACACAAACCGAAAGTTTTAAAGAAATCAATATTTCTCGAGGACTTCAGAAATCACGAAAATGAAAACAGGGGAAGGAAGGGGGTTGCGGAAAGTTCCAGAAAAGTCCTCTGTTCATTGAAGGATGGGACCTCTCTTACTGCAACCACTTTTAAAATCCAAAAAAGTCTTTTAGAAAGGAAATATTCTCTGATCATATATTTTTTTCCAATGAATAATATAATGGCGTCGAGATTTTAGAGTAAAGGAAATTTCTCTCATTCAAGTACTTGGCTCCACTTTCAGCAAACGCGATCCTCCTCTGCCAATACCCCCCCCCCCCCCAAATCAATCGAAGCAACAAGTGCTGATCCACCTATCAAAAGCCCTTCAACATATGCAGATGTCGTTCCACTTTCGGTAAACCCATCTGTACGCAAATGAAGATATAGAAAGTCTGCCTCTTTTTACTTCTTACCGTTGTATCTGGTCGCATATTTACTTTCGTGAATTGGATTTTTATGCACGTTGTTATTCACGGAAGGCATGGTTTTTACGTGCAATGCAGGCCTCTGCGAGAGATGAGATTTATTACCTTATTTTACATCGGCGTCGTCAAGTGTGTGCTTTGGATTTGAAGTTTTCATAGGGATGGGGTTTCTGGATCAAAATGTATTTCACTGATTCGAGAAGTTGAATTGAGTCTGAAACGTTTCGCCTGTTGACTTTTTGATTTGTTCGCTTCCCTGCTGTTTTATTTCTCTTATGTTTTTGATTATCGGCGGTGGAATTTGTTTTTCGGAAAGAAGAGCAGATGTATGAATAAATCAATACGATTTCACTTTTCGGATTGCAGATAAGTTTAAAGCAGCAATCATGAAATTTTATATTTTGTGGTTATAATCTCGGTGTATGTGCTTCAAATATGCTGAAAAAAAATGATGGCTTCGACAGTCAGGAAATTATTTATAATTCACTTCTAAAAGTATTTCGATTAATGTGGTTAATTATCAAAGTTTTATCAAAAACATTGGTAAAATTAAAGTCTCCTTAAAAAAATTTTATATTCCACTCATAATGTTTTCAGAATGACATGTTAGTAATAGATATCACTTCTATACCATCTTGAAGATAATTTTACGTCTTATGAATGCAATTTAAACGTTTAAGATTTATTGCACAAATATCTACTGCTATCAGTTGTTCAATTTTTTTCTGAAAAGGTACAATTTTCATAATATTTTTTGCATGAATTTAATCTATTCTTTTATATAATTGCAATGAAATTTAAATTGTTTTCATTATACCATCAAATATTTAATGGGTTTTTTTTTTTTTTTTTTTTTTTTTGAAATCTGAAGGAGAAATATTCTGTTTATTATATGCAGAGTTTACATTAGGGATAAGAAAGTGAAGGTACAGCACTATGGAAGAGAGCGTGCAGTTAAATTGCTTGTTTTAGAACTTCCTTATATGCCGAATGACTAATTTTGTGCTATTCAAAAATAACTTCTAAATGAATTGAAAATGGGCAATTATTAATGAAAAAATATAGAAAGCGAAGGACGTAAAATAGAAATGTAATATATTCGATGAGGTTCAGGGAAAGGGACAAAGAAATATCCACCCTCTACAATTACAGCATTTCTGAAAAAAATTACAACAATGTTTTTTTTCTATTTATATGCTGCTATTGAGTTCAGTAAGAGATAAATATCAACAAAGATGAATTTTTGATAACATTGAAATTATATAAATTGTATAGGCTAATTGAAAATTATATAGGCTAATTACGGATACGTTTAAAAATAAAATGAATACCCATACATGGATATTTTGCCTAATCAAGTTTTTATCTTCTTTCAGCTAAGAATTCGACTTATTCAGAATGATGGTTCAAAATTCAGTATAGTCTGAACAATAATCAGCAAACTACTGCAGCTTCATCGCTTTTTTAATTTTTAGTATACGATGTATAGAGAAAATACTGTAATCGTTAAAAAATTCGAACTCGAGATATTGATGAATCATCACGATTCAGTTTCTTCCTGCGTTCGAAAAACACATTTTTATCATTATGTCGATTTGTGACAAAGACTACTCAAAAATGCTTTCTCCTTAGAGGAATGAAATTTGGCATATCATTTGTCTAGAAAATTTACAAATATCTGTCATATTTTGAACAAAATCCCTTCATACTGTTACAAAATTTTCACCGGGGTTCGTTTGGATAGTGGAAGTTATATGGTGTGGAGAACGCTCAATAATCACACGGCAATGGAAAAAGAAATAACGACGTTTATTTACACGAAGACACACACAGGACAGCACAAAAGCGACAACTATATACAGCAAAGAAGACGATTATCTTCAACCGAGACGTGTAGCATACAACCAGAATCTACTGCAGACAGTAGCGCACAGCTCAGTTCAGCACGAGCTTGACTCCGTCGCTTCCGACTACTCCGTCTTCTACTTCTCCGGCTCTGACTCGGATTACTGACTTCGCTCCGTCGATTCCGCTTACTCTTCTTCGACCACTCCGTCCACTCTGTCTACTGGCTTGGCCGCTCCGTCTTCGGACTACTCCGTCGTCTCCGATTACTGGCTTGCCTGCTCTGGCAGCTACAGCCCCTTTTATAGGTTTCGGGAGGCGGGGCTGGAATCCTCTCAACCAATCAGGAACGTTCGAGGCGTATCTCGGTTCCTACTGGACGGATCGGGAAAATTCTCGAAGTTTCGGGTATTATCTATTTTGGCGCCAAAGTCACCAAATTCGTCGCCAAGTCGCCAAGTTTGTCGCCAAGCTTTGGGATCTCCGACGCACAACGTCCCATTCAGATGACTGTAAAACTTTCTTTCCAATGATGGAACAAACTATGCTGGGAAGCCGAATTGCAGGTTTGTAACAATACGAAATCTATCCATTCAGCTGTTTGAATATAAGTTAACATCGTAACTACAAAACGAAGAGAGCTAGATAGATAAAATTTGGTACACAGATTAACATTTATAATAATAGACCTTATCAAATTTTGTGCCACATTCCACGAGGGTTGACCATCTGTCATTCTGTACTTTCAAAAACATGTAAACGATATAATTCAAAACAGAAGCAACGTAAGTGTATCAAATTTGATATGCGATTACAAGTATAGTTTTGTGTCAATTTTTTGTTTCAATCGGAGCCTAAAATACAAATTCGATTTTTGGATACTTTTTAACCGCATGTCAAAGGTTAGCCGCCAAAAAACTCGCACACTGTAGAATCTTTAAAAATGCTAAATTCACGCCAAACATTAATACTTCATAATTATTGCGCGCCATTGCCACGCAATGCATTCTCTGGGCTAATACAGTTATTAGATAGAATGCGAGAAGATTTTGTGGAGACTACTCTCCCTGGAGGTTATTGAGATTATTCCAGCTGGATAACTTTCACAGCTTTAAGTTCAGAAGAGCAAGTGATCTCTCTTTTAAAAAGACGTTGGCATAGAAACGTCTTGAATGAATGTTTGGGCTTCGACATTTTTAAGTCAATTGTGACTGAAATCTACTAAAAACTTCATTCAATCAGAGAAAAGAATATGCAAAAAAAACTCAAGATGTTAGAAAAAAATATTAAATAACGTTTCATTGAGCGCGAAAATAGCTTTAAACGTCACCAGATAGATTATCTGTATGACTTGTCAATGAAAACAAATGTTGATCTCTTCCAAAACTCTAAATTCCCAAATGAGTTAAAGATTTAAATTGAGTGGTTGTCTTAAAAAAACATTAGTCTTTTAATGATAAAATTTTCATACAATTCTTTTCTATATTTGAAATATTCAGATATGTGTGTGTAAACATAATTTTGTAAACGCATGGCTGAAAAGAAGAAATTTTTGAAATGAAACTTCAATTTATTTTACACGGAATAATAATTAGTATACGAGGAAACGATCATAAACAGACTTATGTTCGCATCGCGATACAAGATCAAAGTGGTCAAAATATTTCCCTTCAGTGATTTAACATGAGATTTTAATACGGATTTCTTTGACACGTGTAGACTTAGAAAAAGAAATCTGAGATATCTTTAAAAGAGTATTGTATTCAGAAATTTAAAAAAATGCTTGCGGCATGAGAAAATATTTAAGTCTTCTAGAGTGCTAGAGTGCGTGTTAAAAATAATTATATAAAAAGTGAGTTGGATCAGAAAATAGGAGAACATTTTAGAATGAAATTACCATTGGCTAATTTAAGTTAAAAATTTGGAAATTAATTTATATGTGTGTGTAATTAAATCTAATTTAAATCCTAAATATTTTTTTAATTCTTATCCTAATTCAACCCATATTAACTTCATTTTAAAATGTTTTCTTATTTCCTGATACAATTCCATCTTTTTTATTTAATTAATTGCTCAACGAGCTCTGTAAACATACTTAAATCTGCGTGTTCACTCACTCCGAGTGAAAGAATAAAAATCTGCCAACCTAAACAAATGCTTTTAAAAGATACCTATTTCCCCTTTACCTAAATTGTCACGTGTAAAGAAATCCCTATCAGAATTTCACAACATATAATCATTGGAGATAAATATTTCTCTCCCTTTGCGCTCTTTCCTCTTTTCGATCTAGTGTCGTGCTGTGGAGTGACATACCTCGTCGCTTCTTGCTTGTACATAAATTATGCCTCTCGGGATGGAAAGTTTTAAAATTACAAAAGTCTCTTTTTCCCTTCGACCACGACTCTGTTCCAGAAATATATGTTTTACATTTTGCAGTTAATTAATTAATTAAATTAAGATTAAAAATTGCTGTAAAAAATTGCTGTAAAACCATAATACACATTCGCAGCATATACATTTTTTTTCTTTTTTTGCTAATTTGCACCTTAGTAATTTTTTATAGACTGATTAAATTAAACAATTCACATAAATCGTTTAACTACCTAAAAAGTCAATAATCGGGGCGAACAATGTCAAAGGCGGCTATTATACAGAAAAGTCCAGTCTTTAAAACAGTTGCAATAGATAGTCTTCTTATAAGGAATCTGCCTAAAATGGAATCCATATCTGTTGAAGTAATGTGCACATGGGAGGGTTTCATCAGTACTGCGAATGGGCCTCATTGGCTATTCATAAGACTACTCGCCCTTAACACGCTTAATTCGTGGCGAAAATTCGCTTCTTCTGCTTAAGCTCTTCTTTGGCGACGTGATCGGGTTGAGCGATCGGGGCCGAAAGTAATTTGCTCCGCCGTTCTGTATCCTCTGTGCACACGCACCGAGATATTTTACACTTGGCTAAACGAAATATAATTGCCAGAGTCCGTGTCCGAGCAGCCCAATAGGCGATGTTATTTCGCCTGGTTAAATGAGAAGGTGTTAAGTGCCAGAAATTAGACGACAATTTTCCACCGGCGATTACGGTGGATGTGATATGGATTTTAAAACCCTTTTTCTCTTGAAGGCAGTGGAAAAGCTATTGAAAAGTTAGAAAACTTTTGCTGAATACCTCACGACATTTCAGTCACTAATAGCTCGCTCATTTGATTTGTTATTTTCTCTTATAACTTCTCATTATAAGTTGCTGGAATTTATTTACTTCCCCTTATTTGGAAATGTAGTGTATGTTCTAAAAATACATAATTCAATTGAAGGATATATAATAATAATATAAAAAGGATAAATAATTTAGAAATCAAGGACTTTTATTTGTATTAAACAGTGGCCATCAAATATCCACTAGATTCAATCTGTACGACTTGCATTATTGATATTCAGATCACAATAACTGTAACTTGATATGAATTTATATTCAATTAAATTTATTTTAAGCATTTTATATGATATTCTTTTTCTTTCATTGATAAAAAGCACCACTATTCTAGTGAACTCTAAAAATTGGATAATTAATCATTTCTTGGAATAAATGATTAATTAACTTACCTTCGGGTCGTGGTGGCCTGGTGGTAAGGTCTTGGTTTCGGAACCGGAATGTTTTCGGTTCGAGACCCGATTCCACAGAAAAACCGTCATGCAAGGGGGTCTGATGCACGTTAGATCCGTTGAGGCCACACGTCCTCCGGCTGGTGTGGTGTGGAAGGTTGAGACAGGATGCCAGCTCAGGCATCGTCCTCGCCATTTGACCGCAGTTCAAAACGAAGAGGTATGTCCCAAAGTAACCCTAGCGTTGCGTTAAAACAGGACGTTAGTTAACTAAATTAAACTAGTACTTACTATTCCTGTCAGCTGGTGTATCATATTTTCCATTAAAACATAACTCTCTCGTAGTTATGCTTGTTTTATTATCTTTATTTATTACTAGAAGATGTGCTGTCCAGATGGGATATTACCGTGCTAAGAAATCCCAAATCTGATTTAATGTATCTTGGATTTGTTCTGCCCTTCATCGTTTAATTTTCTCTCTTGCTAAATTCTATATCCTTTCCTAAGGATCTTCTCAATATATAATTTTAATGAGCATTCAGAACAAAGATAGTCACTAAAATCGGATTGAAACAAATAATGGTCTACTAATAGAAGGAAAAAAATGAAATACCAAAAACTAAATTCTAAAATAAATTGAAAAAAAAATGTTATCAATAATTTACAATTGGTCCATGAAATGAGAACATAATGAATAAAATAAATAAAAATAATAAAAATTGCAGACCTCAGCTCATGAACCCTTGCCACAATCCAGTATTAAAATATATAAATAAAATGTGAAGTTCACGATTGCAATGCTAATTTTTAATTCATGAATAAAAATTAGTTATACGATCACAAACTTTAGAACAACCGTTAAAATAATCAATTTAAATATTTATAAAATGTTACATGCTTGACACAAGGATGACTTTTATTACTTATTTTCAAGTAGCAGCATTCGAATGTAAGTAAACATGCTAACGTTTCAAACTGCTTCATTGAATGTTTTCACAGATGTTCTTAATACATCAGTTTTCTTAGCTAATTGTTGGGGTTGCAAAATATTGTTTGAAATTAGATGATCACCTGCAAAATTTATTGCAAAGAATGACATCGCAAATGAACGTCGAACTCTGACTGTTCGTCAAACTTTTAAGCCCTCTATTAAAAAGTTCATAACAATTCACAGTTTAAGTATAAAGTGAAATTTCTATCTAGAAAATTATTTTAATAACTTATATATATAAGTTTCTTTTTCTCTCTGTGTGTATGATTTTAAATATACAGTATTTGTTATAGGATTTCGTTTGTAGACATATGTGTATATTGTGATTGTATGTATAAATATAATCGCAATTCCACGAACCAAATTTCAACCATCTAGCTCAAAGCATTTTTGGTTATCACTTTCGCAAATAGACAGACATAATGCCAAACAGATGTATTTATTTTAGACTCACGGAGATCTGAAACGTGAAGATTCGTTCGAATTTTTCGAATTTTTTTAATGATTATACATTTTCGTCTCTACTTCGGATACAAAAAAGTAAAAACTGGCCTTTTCCCCTATTCATTCTTCTATTTCTGTTGCATTAGAATAATATTCACCCTTTGTTAATTATAATTGGTCAGATCCCAATTTTTGTTCCATTCTTTTATTTCATTATTACAATATTAAACACTGAACTCTCTTAAATAATATACAAATGTGGATGCCAAGCAATCAAATGTGGATGCCAATTTAGAAAAAAAAGCTTATCCATTTTAGTACAGTAGCTAAGGTTTAAAGAAATTAACTTAAAATGAAGAATGAACATGTTGGTAGATTTAAAAACGTATCGAAAGGTGAAATTAAATCTACCACTTTATTAATAAGGAATAAAGAAGATAAGAAACGCCGTTTTAATAAGATTCTCATAACACGTATTGTCAAGGGTCACAAAGTGTCTTGGCAATACGTGTTATGAGAATCTTACTATGCACGTACTGTCAATCTGCTTTGACACTTGGGACATCCATAGTCCCCGCCGCTCAATACATCCTTCCTCCATCACGGCAAATTGAATATGATAAGTTTGGAGTAAATTGTTAATTCCAGTATCTATTTATAAGGAATCGGATAACTGAGCAAGTTAATTGTGTTTTTATATTTTTATGAGAAAGATTCAAGAATTCATTCATCGAAAGTTATTCATTTCGTATCTGTGCAGAATTCTCCCATATTCTTTCGAACAAACTATGGAAAATAACTTCTATTTTGCAACACAGCAACCACAATACATCTTCCCCCAACAATCAATTGGAAACCTCTTAAAAATAAATAAACATTAAACAAGCGTTCTCACTAAAACTGTATCCACATTTCCTATTCAGACAGCCCCAGGACAGAACCTGCAGCCAGAAGTTCTGGCAAGGTGGCAATGAAAGGCCATCAGAAAAAGGTTTTTCTCTTTCTATTCTTGCTTCTCAGAATAGGACGGTACAGAATCGAGGTCTAAATTACAAGGCAAAGTGTGTATGGAACTGAATTGGCAGCTACCGGTCTTTGGTAGATAATTGGGGTTGCAGGTACAGCGGCGCCGAGAATGCCCGGGGCTGCTTGCACAGAAAGTGTCGTGAACTTTTGAATGGTTTGACTTTTGATTGCCTTCTTACGTGAGAACTTCGAGCTGAATGTCCATTTTTTTCACTCTTGATTTGTTTGAGTTAACTGTTGTTTTTATGTTTTCATTCGAGTGATGGACCGTGCTGCAGTGTTTGATATGAACCATTGTGAGAGAAAAGATTAGATGGCAAAAGTAGAATGGATATTTTCCAAAGAGATTATGTTTGTGGGTATAAGTATTATAGTTTTTTTTCCACTTTTAATCTTTAATGGATTTCTTTGGTTGATAACTTTGTCTTTAAATTCTGATATATATATATATATATATTGGAATTTGTGTACTACATTCTATTGAACAATTGCAACAACATTTTTTCCTCTCTAATATCAATCTTATCGAATAATTTATCATATACTTTTATTTACGTTCACTTAGTCATACTGGTAAGGATGGAATTTTGTAATCGTTTTTTTTAAATTATTATTATTCACTTCCTGGTGTATGAGAGTTTTGAAATTTTGTTCACTTGTTTGCTCTCGGTGACTTAATAATCCGTGAATTGATTAATTTAATTGAATTTATGTTTTGTATGAGTGGTGTCTCCTAATGGAAAATCCGAGATTTTATTGATGATTCATTTAAAAAGATAACTGGGAACAAATTGGGATAATCGCGAATGTTCTTGCAAGTGTAGCTGGTTAATTAATAAATTATCTCGAAGAAAGTCATTGCTTAGTGATCTGTTACTGAACAAATTATGCATCTACAAAAAAATATATATCTTTTTCATTTCATCCTGCTCTGTCACTCATACTTCTTCTTTTTATATACAGCTGACCACCCCGACACCACTGAATATAACAGTATCGACAGGATATGTTGTGGCCTACTACTGTTTTTAGCATAGTCCGTCCATAACACTGATCTATTCACCAAACTTATATCCTCTTCGAGGCATTTGGCCCCTCGTGCTGGTGGGCCCTCGTATCACAAAGTGGTCAATCATTGACCTTACTCCTCCTCTTTCCGTTCACCTATCTTCCTATTAAACAAGGAGCAGGCCATCACTTAAAGAATATCTCCTCGAAATTCTCAATATTTCTGCAAATTCTCGTTTCACAACAGCAGAAATCCAAACACTTTGAAACAGTTGGTAAAAAACCGACAGTTTTTAAAATTATGTCCTTCAGAGTTTTAGGATTATCTGGTACCATCAGTACTGTACTTAAATCATTTCAAATTTTCAGATTCTTTCTTAAATCCGGGATTTCTATGCATCCCTTTAAATAACTGTCACTCACACTATCGGCAAAATTTATTCCTACTTACCCCAACTAGCCTTACATCAGAAATTTCTTTCTCTCTCTTTTTAGAAATCCTTGCTGTCTTTACTACACTGAGAATTCAGTAAATACAGCTGACACTGCATGTTAATCACCTCTTGTAACCGAATTAGAGATTACAAACGAATAAATAAGATAATAAAAATAAAGCAGCTATGAAAAATCGTTTTTAATTGAAGAATAAGCTACAGAATAGGAAGTAATAATTTTATTTAAAATATGAGGCCAAAACAAAATCTTAAAAGGGTAAAGTAGTGAATATTTTTGGCATGAAATTCATTTTTCTTTTTCTAGTACACTAATGAAAGAGTCTTTCTAAACTTACTTTTCTTCTTTTTTTGCTATTACTGTGTAACCGTAACTAGTCTTTTTGGGTTTTACCGTCAGTTCTGTTGCGTTTTGCATAGTTTTCGGATACATTTCGCGCACTTCTCTTCTTGGTTTCGATTTATTATAGCAAAAAAAAAAAAAAAAAAAAAACCGTTATTTGTCAAAGAAGAATGTGCTCGTGTTATGAATGAGTTATCAATCTAAAAAGGTAGAAAAAATGACGATGTTAGAACTTAAACTTTATTTCTGGTGATTTTTTTTTTCAAAGTAAGGCTTAGCAACTCAAAACCCTTGTCCTGTGGGATAATTCCTTTCGCGTACGCTCCGTCCCTTGAGTGCGTCTAGGATAGAGGCCACCCATCCCGAAAGGGTTAAGTAGATCTAAATTCATCAAAATTGCGAGATTTAATTTTCCGACCATGGCAATATTTTCTCTCACTTCGTGAAAAAAAAAAGTTTGCAAATATCAGTGAGAGAAATGAAATATTTTGTTCCCCATTTCAAATGTTTCTTTCTTGCTGTAAATGCAAAAAAATCGCCAAATTTAGCGTATATAGCGAAATAAATTTATGATAATGCATCCATTCAGGCTTTGCAAGTCTCGACAAAGAAACAATATATTTGGCGAGGGACAGGCACAACGAAAATCCGTACGGAGAGCGTCCCTAATCCGAAAAGGAAGCGCGATCACGAAACCGTAAATCCATCCTTAGAAGGGTTCGTCTGCTCATGAATACATTACGGCCTGTTGGCTGCTAATTGATCGTTGACAACCCCCTTCCCAAAAGGACTGAAGGGAAAACACCCCAACACCAATGACTGCTGCATCCCATCGCTTCCATTCCGGCCTAACTATGTGGAAAGAATTTAACTGATGTTTTCTCTTCTATACATACGGGATGTTCGGTGCTTCCTGCTCCCTCCCCCCTCTCCTATAACGTGCTTGCCATGACAGGGCAGCATGCATAAGAGGATGCTTTGTAATAATGCTAACTAGTTAATACACTCGATGTTGCTTGATATGAAAATATTTCGAATTTTTAGAGTTGAAACTTAATTATTCAATGAATTATTCTAAAACTGCCCTTATATTTTAGAATTATCAGCAAAATTTGAAGTACAGCGGTGTAAAAGCTATAAAATCCAAACATTTCTTGAAATTTATCTGAATAATTTGCAGTATTAATTAAGAAATTTTAATTAACAATGTGCAATTCTGTTAAAAAATTAATAACAAAAAGATCTATCATAAAGAATATAACACTTATGGATCTAAATGTTCACTTGTTAGGCTTGATATTTTCTGCCTTCATTCCACATAGAGCTTCTGATTATATGATATTAATAAGCTTTATTGACATTTATAATTTTAGAAACAAACTATACAGTTTAGCATTAAGGATATGACAGATATAACTATTGATTCCAAATGGTATTTATTAGTCAAAAGAAATATTTTTAATCTTATAACGATGTGGAACTTTTGATAGCATTTATATATTCTAAATATAGAATGTCTTCGGAATTTCAACTTTACTTGTATTTGACAGTCCCTATTGCAAACTTTATATTATGAGAAAATTATGTGGAGCAAGCGTGACAATTCCGAATTTTTATAATTATTTTCCATCACACAATTTTTCTCTTTATCGTAGAGATCTTCATCTTCATCACTTCATTTTTCTCTTCATACATTTCCTCTTGATCTAGCATATCAAACGAGAATTCAAATATAGACATTTTATAAGGTTTATTATGAATGGGAAGTCTAGTAAGTTATTGGACCCGTATTTCTGAAAAATAGACCCTATCTTCAGTAGGCCACAACAAGTGCTGTTCATCTACCTCTCATTGTTATAGGCTTCATAGGATATTATGTATTCATTATTCATGAACAAACATATTAAACAATTTTTTAGGTACTTTGTAATTCAAAGGGCAGATAGAAAATGAATGAAGTAGCTGGCCATGTCAATATTTTTAAAAGGCACAAAATATCTGTATCCCTCTTAAGGTTGACTAAATGGATATAAATTCGATAACTCACATTCAGTGAGTATAATTGTATATTAGAAACTGTAATTAGGTAAAAAAAAAATCTGTCGAAATTCACCATGTAGAAAGGTAAGTTAGACTATCGAACCTAACGTATCAATAAATTATGAGAAGACAGATTTGGAATTATAGATAAATTTGTTGAAATTAAAACAATAGGGGAAATAATTATTCATTTTGTTTTTTATAGAAATATTAATATGTTTCAATATATCTATGCGTTCTTCTTTTGGATTGAAAATCACTCATTTCTCCACATTTGTATCCGAGATCGTAAAATCCAAAGGATGGTGCTATAAAATGTTTCACGCTCTGTGTACTAAAAAATAGAATAGAATTTATTTACTTGCAGTGGTGGATGATAAAATGGTACTTAGTTGCCTAACTGTAGGCAATAAGTGCCCGCAAAACTAGCGATTCGTGACTTAGTCCTGCAACAGTGAGTTTTAAAATTACGGATTCTTATAGAAATATTATATTTCCATTCTTCATTGTCTGACTGAAGAAGCCTCTTCTAAAAGAAAACTGGGGAGCATCCTAATCCATTTAATACTCGAACTTTCACTAAAGCATTTAAATTAGATATGTTTTGATCTTGCTTTGAATGACACGTCAACTGCATTAAGCATTCGTTCCGAAATATAGGCACGAATATTTTATGAACATCGCTGACGCTGATCACCGCTGAAGTGGAAAAAGAAAGGCGCAGCAGCACCCCTTTGAACTTTCCCCGGATAAAATTAGAGCTCCTAATACAATCCTTTCCTTTTTCCATCTTCTTTCTGCTTCGCTCTCAGTCGGAAATCCCGGGAAAACGTTCTTCTTAAACTTCTACGACGGCACATCAAATTGCTGATTAAACAAACTCGTCAAACGCTTCTCCGTCCATTCCTGTCTTACTTAGGAATCTGCCTCTTTCATTCGAGAAACAAGAAACTTCATCCGCGATTTTGCAACAAATCAAGGATGCTCTTTGAGTTCCTTGGGTCCCCCCCCCCTCTGTCGCCCGAACCTTTTCCGGAAGTTTTGTTGCTGTTGTTGTTGTTTTTGTTGCCGCTCTTTTAACCTCCCCTACCACCCTCCAGAGCTTTTGCTCTTCTTGTCGATCGTCTACTGCCTCCTTCGACGGATGGCTGAAGCCTCTGTTATTTTCCCTTTTATTCCTTAATAATTCCAAGCCTTGTCAATCGGGGCGCCCATCAAGAACATTAGAAGGAAATGGCGCAGAGTTTAAGTGGCACGATGCCTCTCCCGATCTCTTTGATGATTGCCGGTCCTGATGCATCTTCAGGGACGGGATTTAGCATATTGCGACAGGGACAAGGCGTTTCCGCGACAAACTCTTACCCAACAACCTGCAGTTCGAATCCTTCTTTAATGCCATCAGGCGAATCCAGGCTCGACTTCAGGGAAGAAAACGCGAGCCCTTTTGCCGACAATTACTTACGAGTTCGTTCCAATGGTAAAATTTTTGCTTTTATGCGCGGGAAACTTTTCCTTTTTCCTTCCATCTTGCGATAATTCCGATTCCACTTCTCTTTCCTGATTTTTTCCTCCTTCTTTTTGTTCTTCCCCTTTCCCGAGCCGCTCGGGAGGAGAGATAGTTTCGAGAAAAGTGGGAGGAAAACTTGGGTGAAAGAAAGTGGGCGCATTTACTTTAAAAGCGACAGCCATTACGGTCAATTAAACATCCGATGTTGTTTCGTGTAGCTCTAAATGGAAGACTTGTTTCGTAAAACCAATGGAGATATAACTGCAGACGAAGATTAATGCCTCCAAATTGCCATAAAAACACAGCAATTGGGTCGGGCAAAGGACATCGTCAACTTAAGTACAGATAATTAGTTGCCCGGAAGTTTTGATACCGAAGTGACTCTTCGTTTAGTCATTTGATGGTGCAGAACTCTTTACAGAAGAAACGTCAAGGGTAATTGTAATCAGGTGCTTTAAGGGAATTTGTTTAGTATTTTCTGCACAAAAGCTGGAACTCTCTCCTCTCAGTGTCTGAAACAACAATTAGGCAAATGGAAAATGGACTTTGAACTTCATCGATAGCTTCGCATCTTTCCAGCGAAGCGTGTCTTGGAATATTAAGACCATTACAAACGCAATTAAGGGAGATGGAAAAGCTTTATTTGGATATTTGTTGAATAAGTTCGGCATTTTAAATGTCGCCGCCTTCAGTTTACATTCTTTTGAAGAGCAATCATACATACTACGCAAAGTTCTTTAAGTAATTTCGTTCGACGGTAAAACTTTGCTGCAAAGTATTAAGCATTTGGTCAATAACTAATATTTAACATGAGTTATTTAGAATAATCATATCTCTATTCATCAAGCATGAAATCCATAATTTTTTCAAGATATTATTTCAAGACCTCTCGCCCTTTATTTGATAAAACAATAAATTGATCCAAGTGACTGACGTGACTTTGTTTTTCAGAGTTTTAAAATTGTTTACTTTTGTTTCTACAAATGAGAAAACTTTTTAGAACTTAGAAAGAAAAATACATATTTGTCTTATATTTAAACCTACGCACTCTTTAATGAAACTTTCTATGAATTAACTTAGACATACTTTAATGAATCTCGAAGTCCAAATTCAGTTTTACTCATCACCAAATAAGTTTAACAGAAAACAAACTCAATAGAAAACTCTGCATGAAATAATTCAAGGAAAAAAAAAAGAAAATAACAAAACCAGAAAAAAAAGGAACACACACACACAAATAATGAAATTCTTTTTTTCATATATCGTTTGTGACATTCGCTCCAATGCCAGATTTTTGTACAGTATAATTTTAATTTTGCGAACTTCTATTATACGAATCTTCAATTGTCCAAATAGATTTTTGGGAGAAAAAAAAAGAACATTGTAAGAAATAGAAAAATAAAAGTGTGAGCAAAGCCAAAGAGTAACCTTGAAGCGACCTTTCACAACTGAAGTAAGTTATTTTAGTAACTAAAACAGAATACGCTCATTATTTTGTTGCTCAAATTATTAAATAGATAAAGTAGACAATTTCCTAAGAACACCACATTTTTAGGGGTCTGGAGCATCGATTTTTTTTCATATATTTAGAAAGTTATTTAATTTTATGCTTTAATTTAATAATAAATTCATTATTCAAATTAAAATCAAGTATTGCTTAAATTAATTTTAGAACATTATTCCAGAAACATTCCTAATTAATTATCAATTGCAAGTTTTATATAATTTCATTATTATAAAGAAATATGATGCTTTATAATTAAAAAAAGTGTATAATCCAGTTTATTATTTAGATTGTATTAATACAACCTTTACAATTCTTTTATTATTAATATTTAATTTTAATTATACTTTCGAATTTTACTTATTCAATTTTTTATGTGCGAAATATTGAAACCAACTGTTTAGAAGACTATCTGTAATAAAGCTTTTCTGTTTGACAAACTTTACTACTTGAAATTACTTTTATAAAAATTAAATTAAAATCGATAAAAAATATTTAATATTGAAAGTTTGTTAGGGAAAAGAAGCTCCCAGGTTGGCATTGCTTAAAAGCTTCTAGAGAAAGTTGCCCGGTCCTGACCGTTCATGTGCAATTTTGAAACACAACAATGTATTGAACCTTCATAAATGATTTAAAGAGTCATTCCTTTTCTATGAAGTCTTACAATATTTAGAGTTTTCTATACAGTTTATAAAATAATTCTGAAGAACTAAATTAACATTTTTCATGACTATTTATTTTTTCTTACTTCCTTAATTTTAATCAACTATCCGAATGTCTACATATTCAAATCTGCCTAATCTTCATTTGATTCGGATAATTGGTTACTTACTGTGTTTTAACATTTTGGCTGCAGCGTGATTCACCGGTCATTCACACCTACTATTTAATTAGTTCATGTTTATTTTCTAATTAAATGATCCCTTCACTCCTACAGTTTAGAAATGGCAAAGAAAGTTGTCATCTTATTAGATAGGTAATCTGAATCATTGGTGTGAATCATGACAGTGAGTCTATTAAAATGAGATCACAACAAACATTTTTTTTTCAACAACAACACGTAATTCGATAGGTTTATCGCCATTTCTAATATATGCCCTTGATATAACATTGACTTCAAGGTATCCAATAAAAAAGTGCATTTTAAAAAAAAATTACGCTTTATATTGGAGTAGTATTGATTCATTATTAAATTCGGAACCTCAATCTAATAGGATGCTTACTTCTATTCTATCTTAATTGTAATAGAGAAGAGAATGTCTAATTAGATAGTAAGTGTGAACCATAGGTGATTCGCATAGTGAACAATGTTTCGAAACAAGGAAAGGAAGGCACTTGAAATATAGGCTAATAAACTAAATATGGGCGCGTTCTACTCGCATCAAATTCTGCATTCGCTGTCACTCGAATAGGGGTGAAATGGCATCGAACTCAACAAAACATATTCACGTAACAGATTTACATGCATACAAAATCTAAATATGATTTTGGAACATCTTAATTAATAACAACAATTAGAAAATACCCTTCTTTTACTTTCCCACATCATATGAAAGTTATTTATCTCTCCAGTAATATCTCGTGCACACCCAACAATGTCAGTGTAATGGCTACCAAATAAAGCCTTCTTTCAGACCACTTTTGCCTTGGATTCCGGCCAGTTCAAGAAGAAGAAGTCTCCAAGAGAAAAACATTTCCAGCCAAACTCCTTTTCAAACTGCGGAAATTTGAGAGCTTTATTAATTGGCGACGGTTGGCTCCATTGTTCGAGATCATATCCGCGAATGAATTAACCAGTTCCCGCTGCCACGCTTTTGTGAATCTTCTGTGGAGAAGTCGTCTTCTACTGTCCTTCTACCCCCTCTTTTCTTTTGTCCACTTGGAATGAGCTTTTGACTTGACTTAAAACCCTTTAGAGCATTTTTGGGAAGCCTTTGTGGTGGTTTCTGCTTCGCTTGCTCGAACGAGTATTATTTATCTTGGGGCTTTTGTCCCGTGGTAAAAACGTTTTACACGGCCTTTTCACAAAGACCCGAAGACGTGAAGGCATGAATCATCGCACGCTTTTATTTGCAGATGAAGAAGCTGCTAATTATATAAGTAATTTCCAGTTTTAAGCTGAATACTTCGCTGGTGGGGTTAGAACCAACAAACGGACTGAAAAATATCAATCACTTCGTATCTGAAAGAAAAAAGTAAGGGTGGATCGTTTTGTTACACAGCTTTAAAGTTTAATGCATTTCGAAGATTGAATGAGTACGCTTGGCGCAGTTTCGAAAGAACAAATGTTAGCTCACTCTATTTATTTTAAAATGAATTACACGATGGGAGGAAAATTTCTCTTAAAAGGAAGAAGAAAAAAAAATGAGAACAAAACTGGAGGCTGAATTTGAGCTAAACTTGCTACATTATTAATTCAAACCACTATTTTTACTTTCTCGTATACGTAGTATTGAGAAAGTATGCTTATAGTCAAAAAAATTCAAACTCCTGATGTTGATGAATCTCCACGTTTTAGACCTCCATGAGTTCGAAAAACAGATTTTTGGAAAATGTCCTTTATCTATCGATCTGCTTATGATAAAGATAACTCAAAAACGCGTTGAGCTAGACGGTTGAAATTTGACGTACGGTCTTTAGATCAAATTTTGAAGATTTCTTTCAAATTTTGGGCAAAATCTGCTCAGAGGAAGTCTCTCTGTCCGGCTGTTCGAGTATAATTTTGCACGATAACTGCAAAACGAAAAGAGGTGCATAGATAAAATTCAATACACCAAACTAACATCTATAATCTAGACACTTTTGAAATTTTGAGCCAAACCCAACAACGGATTGACCGCCTGTAGGCCTTATTTTCAGAAAAATATAAACACGACTCAAAGTTCAAAACATGTAAACGCAAACTCAAAGACGCAATGACTTAAATATAACAAATTTGGTGTGAAATTTTGTGACTTCAGTTATTATTTTGTGTCAATTTTTTATTTCAATCGGTTGGGAGAAATGAGTCTGAAACACAAATTTGATTTTCGGATAATAATGTCCGCATGCCAGGGATTAATAACCATATAACTTGCCAAAGATATGATATAAATTCACTCAAAAAACTTACATATAAGTTATACATATACTTACACGATATACAGTCACTCAAAAAAGTATTTGGACACTTGGCTTGAAGTACAAAGCTATTCATAAAACTATTTATCACATTAAAATAAAAAACAAAATGAACCAAGAAATATTTGAACATTTAGTGTACAGATAGTAAGGAAACCTTTATTGATATTTCGGACTTAAAATTGGATCTAGCTTTTAAAAGATAATTCAAAGGCAAGTAGCAGTTAAAAAATTATTGGGACACTTTTGAAATGAGAAATTTAACAAATATATAGCACATCAATAGAACTGAATTTACTGCCACATTTTTAGACTATAATTTTAAACATATAATTTTCAATAAATAAGATTAGTTATAAAGAACTTGTGAGAAACGAAGATATATCGGTTGATATGCGAAATCTTGTAATAAATCATTAGAAAAATGGAAAATCAGTTCGCTGTATAAGACATATCTTGAAATTAAGTAAGTCTATTGTTGTTAACACTATTCACAAGTTCAAGAAAACAAATATTGTTCAAAACAAGCAAATGTCAGGGCGTCCAAAGGCATTTAAAGAACGTGAACAGAAGTGGATTGTGAAACAATTTCACTTTCATCCAAAAATTAGTGCAGTAAAATTGACCCTGCAATGTAAAAGTTAAGTTCGGTAAATCTGTAAATCCTGAAACAGTCAGAGATGTTTTAAGAAAATATAAATATCATGGCAGAATACCTCAAAGAAAGTCCTACATCAGCAAAGAAAATCGTCAAGCCAGGCTGGCATTTGCTAAAATGTATGTAAAGCAACCAAAGGAACTTTGGAACATGTAATTTTCGTTCATGGAAACAAATATAACATTTTCGGATAGGATGGTATGCAAAACGTTTGGTGGAAATCAAATGCATGAATGCAGGTCAAAACTTTTCTGATTACTGTCAAATCTGGAGATGGCAATTAAATTTGTCTGTGGTTGTATGGTAAATACTGGTGTAGGGAACTTATATTTTATTGGTTGTACAATGAATAAACATGTCTATCTTTAAATTCTCAAGTGAAATTCAAAACAAAGTACGAGCAAGTTGGCGATTTCAAGACATTTTAAATTGTACTGTGGTGAATAGCATATAAACCAGTTAACAACTCTTCCACCAGAACGATCGTTTTGGCTGAATTGTTTAGTTACTGGACTGCTAACCGAAAGGTCCCAGGTTCTATCCTTGCGCATTCGCGCACCGCCTCAGTACCAAGATAGTGATCCGAATCAAAGAGGATCCATAACTGATATTTATAAATAATGGGTCCTCTACCACTAGTGTAGTAAGTTAACTAGTGTTATTAAGACTCCGGTTCAAAGTCCAGACTTTAATCCTATTGAGCATGTGTAGGATTATTTGAGGCAAACACTATTTTCAACAAGCAGGAGTTCAGAAAACATTTGGTCGAATTGAAGGCCAAAATCGATGGATCGTTTTGCAAAATATTGGTCCAACCCATGCCAAATAGACTATAAGAGGTCATAAACAGCAAAGGTAACCCATCAAAATATTAACTTTTAAGTTTGCGGGGTTTTTTTTAAATTTATTTATTGGGAAGTGTCCCAATACTTTTTTGAGCACTTTTTTATTATTTCATTTATTTTCAATTATAACCATTAATATGAGAGTTTTGTTTGAATTATTATGATTTGTATATATAAAAATAATATCTACTTCTTTGTTTTGGTTTTGTTTGCATATTTAAGTGAAATATTATGATAAAATTCTGTAAACTAGTGGGGTCTCCAAATTTTTTTTTTGACAGACTATAGATTTAATAAACATGCTATATGCACGCCAAGTTTCATTTTAATTTTTCTTATAGTTTTTTTTCAGGGGAATTTCAACAAAATTTTCTTGATTTGGAAAAAAAAATCATTGGAAGGAGCTATACTAGTGCAAAAAAATTAAGTGTCATTGATTGATCGAGAATATGAAACGTTCAACGGAATTTCTTGTAAATACTAATTTTGAAGAATAACCTTTTTTTTTTTTTAGAAAAAAAAGTAGTTCTAGATATCTGTAGAAAAATATTGTTTTTCCATTTCTGGCTATAGTTCTATTTTTGACAACAGAGGAAGAAATCGTTGAATTCCAACTTTTGACAGTACGAATTAAATCCTTGAATTCCCCAAAATTAAAATTTTAGTTTGGCCTGCATGTCATCAACGTTTATTTATTACAAATACTAATAAATGTCGTCTATTTTGAATTTTTTTTTTTTTTTCATTTTCAAATTTTTCACGTTTGAAATGAATTTTTAAGCATTTGTTAAAATCAAAGAAAAAATTATACAACAAAATTAGTATCATTAAATAATATTTTATTGCTTTTTAAGACGATGTAAAAGTAATTTTTATGCGATAAATATTTTCGAAATGTTTGGCAAGAAATTGAAATAAATAATTAACAACAAAATTTAAATTTCGCTATTCATTCATTATATTAAAAATTAATTAATCTTTAAAAGTGAAAATAGCGCAATTAACCTAGAAATGTTCCTTAGAATATCATGCTCAAATTTCAGGCTGCTAGGATTCAATGTTTAGGAGAAGTTATTGTGGCCGATAAATAGATACATATATTTTCTGTTTTATGTTATAGATATATTTTCGATGCAATTTACCTAAATGGTGTAAAACCTATACTTGAGTTACTAGGCCCCAAAAATGTAATTCATAATTGTTATTGTTTTCCATAGTTTATTTGGGATGGCTGGATATTTTCCTATTTTACTTGCTTATGCACGAAAAATTAAAACTGTTACAATATCGAACTACTATTATTCACTAAAACTAACCTGTTTAGTAAAAATTTGTAAAAGAATTTTCCAACGTTTGATTTTCAAAAATTAAATATAAGTAAGTTCTTAAAAATTTATTACATTTACTTTTAAATTCGAAATTATGCCAAATTAATTTTGTCTGTTAAAGATTATAAGGAGTGGGACCTCAAAATCGGGTTTAGCATATGATTTAGGACACAAAATCTGGAACTCCCAAGATAATGTACCTGTATTTTTTTCTACTTCTGATTTCTTTATTAAAGAAAAACAAGGATAAATGACGAACTGAAAAACACCATCAACTAGCCTTTTTTTTTTTTCGTGGTAAAAATAACATCACTGATGAGTACTTATAAAAAAAAATCCCAATAGCCTTGAAGATCAATGTTTTATTTCAAGCGACTAGGAAAATCATTGCTTAACGAAGACATAACACATATAGCAAGCAATACACTTGACTATGAATTATGAATAATAAAAACATCTGCGTCGAATGAGTCATTTGAGATCCAAGGGGGTAAAAGAAGGAGGGACGAAAAAGGGTTATCATTCCTAACTCTTGTTGATTTATATCTCCAATTTCTGAAGGAAACGAGCTGTGTTGCATTAATGTAAATATTTAGAATATGAAATAATTCTACTCGCGGCGCCGTAAATCAAATGGATAATATATTGCTGTAAGTACATTTTAATACTGTTCGTTTCTTTTCACTATTCAGAGAGACCATTTTTCGACGATTCTATCTCATTAAGGGAAGAGACGCCGAAGGATAAGCGCATTTCCGGAATTATTCGTTATTCTTTGACTTTGATTTTCGCTCTTTTAGATACTTTTTTGTTCAATTTTTTTTCTCACGTGTATGTGAATATCGTATTGTTTCTGACTATTATTTTAATTCAGTCTGCCAGTAATCCGAATTTATTTTATTGTTAAATGTAAACATCTCCTCCTCTCGCCGCTATTTTGACGAATTAAACCCATCCTAACGCATGCACAAAAGCGCAGCTTTAATGATGCTGCTGTCATAATATAAAATCAAAATGTTATAAAATCGTTTTTCGTTTACGAATAGTTTTGGCCTGATTTCTTACACTTTATTATTATTTCTGCATTTCTATCGTTTTGGTTAATTTCTATAATAAAATTGCAATAAATTATTCACTTTAGTCATATAATGTAATAGTACAGATCTACTTTTGAATAAGATTTTATCATTTTAGTGTATTATTATTCATATAATTTCATAAGTAGTAAATATTTCTTTCTTAAATAATTCTAAAAATATCAATCTTTCATTAATTTAATAAAACTTTTGAAACAATAAACCTTTTTTAGTTTATCATCTTTATAAATAATTTCTTCTCTCTTATTTTCCGAATTTTTTTGTCATATAATAACGTCGACAATAAATCATTATTATTGTTATTGGGTGTATAGTAATATTTTAGATCATTTTAGCATTCTAGATCAATTGTTCCCAGCCTTTTCCACTCCTTTCTTACAGTTAGATTGTCTTTTTTAATTTTTAAGTACATCTGCTACCATGTATCGTCTCCCTCCCCCCTCCTAATGGCACTTTCCTTCCAAGAAATTTTTTATTAATATCTATAAATTCTTAGATTATCTTATCAGTCAAATTAGTTTAATTTTTGAAGGAGTTATCTTTGATTTTATGTTTCAGTTCGTTTCTTTTTTGTATGAAGTCTTACTTGAAATGAAAATAGCATTGTGAAAATTTCGAATAAATTTATGATGAAAGTAATCAAATACTTATTTTCATAATTAACTATTCGAAGTAAAGGTAAATTCATCGCGAACTTTTCACTCATTCCATAAATGTGAGCTTTATAAAATTATGTACTATGTATGGAAACAAATGTTCCCAGGTGGTTCATGCTTTTTGCGATATTTGTATATAGGGTTGTAAACCAATATTAACTTTTTGAGTTGCAATTTAACTTTTCTCACGAACTTGGGGAAACAAAATTATACATCTTTTTTAATCTCTTTTGTCTTGTGTTTCCTGTCCTTACCATCTTTAGTTAGTATTACCACTGAATTACCTCTGGAATATTGCGATAGTTTGAAGATTATTTAATTTTTTGTTTTCATTTTGTTGTTTAAGAACCTAAGTTTTTAACATAGAGCTGATATACTAATAGAGGGAGTGCAACCCTACTTTGGTGTAGGACAAGATAAAATCACGTGACTTCGGTACAGAATTTGTGTTCACTGTAACCGCATTCTCCCTTCCCCATTATATTTCAATGGCAGATTTTTTCTCGCTTTTAACTGTTGGATTTTAAAACTTATTTAAGCCATGGTTAACTATTGCTGTGCAATTGGATGCAAAGAAAAAACTTCTAAGGATAGTTCTGTATCATTTCACAGGTATGTACAATAAACATATTCTGTTTATATCCATTTTAAGTCAATTTAAAATTTTGTAACCTCAATCACTCAGTGATTTTGGTGTTAAAACTGAATAATATTTCATAGTTTGGCTTAGTTATTGTATTAAATTTATTTAATTTGTTATTAAGCTTCATTTAAACTGATGTAACTGCATTATATTTTGTTACTTACTTTATTTTAATCTCGAATGTGTTGCAAGTGCTTGGCTGCAAGCTTAGCGGGATTTTTTTTCGCCAATACAAGTGTTTACATAAAAACACTATTGGTAATTGGTATTGGTAATGGTAAAAAAACACTATTGACCGATTAATAATTGTGAATTTATTTTAGTGCAAATAAAGTTCCTTATTATTTCCAATATGTTGGGGTTTTTTTTTACAATAAATATTCGAATCGTATTATACCGTAAAAGATATTAAATCATCATTGTGAATGAAATCGTGAAATTAAAACGTTTTATTGAAAATATTATATAGTAAAATTTCATAAATGTGCTAGCAGTAATTGCATGTTTTTATAAATTTTAATTAAGATCTAATAAGAAACTAGTGGATATTCTAAAGATAAACTATTAAAGAAAGAAATGCTATCTTTACAGATAAAAATTTTGTCCGAATGTTAACTTTATTAATAACTTGAGATATGCACATACCTTAAAATCACCGTTTTCGTAAAAATTTCGAATTTCATTATTTTGTATTAAATCAACACATTTAAGATTCCAAAAATGATTTAATTTTGTTTCTGCGGTAGTTAGAAGCAAAGTTACCGCCAACATTATAAACCAGAAGCGAAATATTTAAAACTGATATTAACAAGGAGAAGGCACGAGGTTTAAAATTGAATTCGGAATGAGATTTTGTATAATGATAGTATACATTTAGAATGTTTATTAATGAAAATATTAAGACTCAATAGTCAACCTTAAAACTTTCAAATTAGCTTATATACTAATAATGGGTTACCCGAACGAGCGCTTGAGTACTGTAATGGTTAGGGCACTGGCGTAGCATTCAGGAAACCTGGGTTCGATTCTGAGCTAGCGCTGTTTTTTTTTTGTTTTTTTTTCCTTTCTAAATTATTTCAAAATAATTTAAAAGTTTTAATTAATATCTTTTTCATTTTTTATGCAAAAACAAATATTATTCAGAATATTCTGGAAAAAAAAAAGACCTGGCTCACTTTTATAATCTGCTTTTATTATAAAAAGTTTTTTTTATCTGCATGAGATACTGATAAAAGTATTTGAACATGTAATGTAAAATTAAAAGATGTTTTGGGGTAAAGAAAAGAAATAAAATGTTTACTTAAAGAAGAAAAATACTCACTTTTAATTAATGCACAAAAACAAAGTAAAAAAGTAAACATAATTTAAATCAATAAACTCGGCTACTGATGTAAAAAAGAAAACATTATTTTCGAAACCAGTTTGCTTAGTTTTCAAATAATGAATATATATATATATATATATATATATATATATATATTAGGAAATGTTAACCGGAAATGAAAACCGACCGGACCCAATGCCGGGAAACAAAATGTTGCGCGGCAATTTTTGAGTATGCCAACATTTGCGATATGGCGCCAAAAAAGGCCAGATTTCTCACACGTGACTTGGCTCATGTTGCGTACACTTGTTTAGACTAGAAAATTTTTCACGCTTTTTCAAGGTTGGACATCAAAGTGGCATAATTTTTTACTGCATTTGGTTTACTGATTCAGAAGTTAACAGCTCTTGCAAATTTCGTATCAAAAAATCTCGATTTTATTGGAAAAATGTTACACTTTTTTTTATCATTCTGCTCATATAATTCTTTTATTTAATTTTTTGTATACATGACATACTAAAAGAATTCTTTAGAAAGTGGATCAGTTTAATATGTATTATTTTTTTTAAAGTATTTTGAATTGAAAGCTGATAAAGAAAGATTAAATTAAAATGTTAAAAATACCTGATTTGTGAAATGGTGGTGGAATGTTCCAAAACTTTAATTGCATAAGGGCTTTATTCCTTCAGGAGGGAAGATTCCTGATGAGGAATCTCTGCTGACGACGAATGCTAAAATGGGTATTTCCTCACGTTACGTTAAATACCCCCCCCCCCCTTTTTTTTTGGAAAAATATATAACTGTAATTTTATTACTTAAACTTGTAGAGTTGGCTATCCAAAACAGGCTGCTAGACGGGCACCCCAATATGTTATCAGATAAGGGGAGGGGGTCGTGTTTAAATAAAAAGCAACTTTAAACTAGCAGTTGTAGTTTTAATTATATCTATACAATATAATATAACAATGATAGCTGAATTAAATCAGGAGTAAATTTTAAAATATTACAAATTTCGAAAAATATTTTTCGCTTTTATTAATTTGAACATAATTTTCGAAATTTCACTTATGCACGTGTTATATAGAAGGTATTGGCTGATAAAACTTTCAGATTTCAGAAACTTGCATTTTATTATTATAATTTTTTTTCTGAAAATTCAGGAAAAATACAGGATTATTAAAAAAATGTATGTAGACACTTTTCGTGGTTTGAAAAAGGGGGGAAAATCCTATTTTAATTATTCCGCGATTTCAAATGGTATCGTAAAGGAGTACTTTTTTCACCTCATTTTTTGGCCAGTTTGTAAGACGTTCGAACTTTAATTTTGATTTTTTTTAATAATTACTAATCTGCAGTTACATCAGATTTCCCACCATTTTTTGCTTTACAAATTCCACATTTTCTGTCCACCGTCAAATTCCATGGCTCGACGGTTAAGCCTAACATGGCGCCTATCACCCATTCTATTATTCAGTTTCAAGAACAGAAACCTTTTTCTCGGAAAAATAAATTCAGCTTATCCCTCCATAAAAATCGGAAGAAACAATCCATAAATCACGCCTGGTCACTTCCCCAGTGGCCATTCACTGTTTAGGTATCTGCGGCGACTGGATTAATCTTTTGATTGCTTCCTGCGGAGTGGATAAAAGCGCTGACTACTTGGAAATTTCCCAAGATGTATTCCGTCATGAATTATTGAAGACGACGATATTTAGCTCCTCGCCTTTCATCGTTTCAAGCTTCGTTAGCCTGCATGTGAATGAAATCCGATGAAACATTCATGCTCTTCAACCCTCCCTTCCATTTTCATGCGGAGGGGGGGCATTCATTACCATTTCCCCAGGATAACCATGAGGACACATTCTCGAGCAATCACCAGTGGTGCTGTTACTTAGATTGTTTAATAAGTATGAGGGCAGTAAATACAACTAAGGGCGCAAAAGGCCTCTCTCATATATAAATGTAATGATATTTTAAACTCTTTAATTTAATCCAAATTAATTTCCAAAACTTTATCTTAATTTAGCTCATCGTAACTTCATTCTAAAATATTCTCTTATTTAATGATCCAATTCCACTTTCGGTTTAATTAATCCCTTTGTAAAAATAATGCGCCATCAGTACTACGTATCAAATAAAAGTGATGCTTTTGCCCTTGAAAAGGTATCAAAAGTCACCACGTGTATTGAATTGGCGCCTAGCCACAAATCCTATGTTATATAAGACTAGTGATCATTTGTTTGTCCCTTCTTGTCTTCTGTTTTTGTGCCGCGCCGTGCCTTTTTGGAAATAATCATGTTTGCCTCCCGAGAGAGAATAAAACGGAATTAAAAATACCAAGTCTCTTCACTGCTTCGAACCTGCATTCTACTTAAACCAAAAATATGTTACATATATATATATAATGTAAAAACATATTTTAAAGCAGTTTCGTGGCCGAAGAAAAGATTCTTCTGAAATTTTAAACATTGCTTTATTCCATCCCTGGAGACATAATATGTACAATAAAGATGCGATGAGATGCGTCAATCTACAGCGCGGCACAAGGACAAAAGTATAAAGACTAAAATATTTTTCCCGAGTGATTTTATACTATGAGATTCTGATAAGGATTTCTTTGACACGTGCCGATTTAGGTAAGGGAACTTTGGCAAATTTTAACCCTTTCTAGAGCCGTGGGAAGTATGCTTCCCACCAAATTTATCAATCTTTGTATGAAATTATGTAGGTTGGCATTAGTTCTGACAAACTTTTTTAGAAAGACAGAAACTTAGATGCTTCAGTTCTTTATCCCACACAAGATGATGTGTCTTGATTTGTTACTTAATTATTAATTAACCAAATTAATTAATTAATCAAATTAAATTTATCTAATAAGCTAAATGAATCCCTTTTCTTATTCTAATTTCAAGTCTAAAAATATTTTAACATAATATGACTAGAAAAAAAATGGCCCTTTAAAGGGTTAAAAGAATTTGCAAAGCATGACAGATTTTTATTCCTTCACTAGGAGCGTCTGAAAGTGCTGATTAAAACACTTTCATAGAGCTCGTGTGGCATTAATTAAATAATAAAGGTGAGATTGTGTTAATATGGATTAAATTAAGATAAAAATTAAGAAATTAATAAAGTTTAAATTAGAAGTAAAAATATCATTACATATATAAAAAAACAAGAACCAAAGGGATTGGTCTCCTAAAAGCTTTCTCACATACTCTCTATTAAGAACGCTTTACATGACACTGACACACAATAGCTACGAAATATTAAATGTTGGCGGGCATTCATCATTTTTATTGAATCTAACGTTTCATTTTTAGCGAATTATATGCAGCTTAAACATAGCATGCGATTAGAAGTATGAATAAATCGAATTTGTGCTTTAAATGCAATTTTCTCAACCGATTGAAATAAAAAAAAATGACAGAAAACTGCACTTGTAGACACAAAATGCCATGCCAAATTTGATATATTTAAGTCACTGCATTTTTCAGTTATGGCTTTTACATGTTTCTGGAAATACAGACCGATTGACAGGGGACCTGTGCTTGGATTTGATTCCAAATTTTACAGGTGTCTGCACTATAGTTAAATCTATGTACTAAATTATATCTATCTAGATCTCTTCGCTTTGTAATTATTATGTTTACTTATATTCGAACAACTGTACAGATGGACTTCAACGGAAAATATCTTACTCAAAATTTGACAGAAATCTGCAAGTTTTATGTAAAGACCATATACTAAATTTCAACCTTCTAGCTCAAAGCATTTTTGAGTTATTTTTGCCTCAAACAGACAGACGATCTGGCATTTTCTAAAAATGTGTACCCTTTTAAATTTCAGGGATGTTTGAAACGAGGTAATTAAATGGTATTATCAGAAAGAAGTTGAAATTTTGTTGAGTCTACACGTTTCAGATTTTCTCTTTAAAAGACTTTATCTTTAAAAGAAATCTCAGACTTTCTCTTTAAAAGAAATCTCAGACTTTCTCTTAAAATTATGTTTATTATTTTGTGAACGTGATATGTCTTAAGCGCAATTAATTACAAGAATGAAATTTGGCATGCATTGCGTCCGGCATTTCTTTGAAGTGACGTCATCTTGACATGGCGAAACTAATTTATCGTCTGATTACTTATTTTTAATTAACTAAGCTCGCGCTGCAAAATTTCTCTCGAAGATAGTTTGGTGTTTTCGAACCTTTTTCAGTTTTTATTATCGCGCTCTTATTATACGCAACTTATGTGTATTCTTTAACGAATTTTATCATACTTCTCAATCCTATGTTGTAAATAATAAAATTCAAACTGCATTATTTCCATTTTTACCACGCATAAAGTCACTTCCAGAATATTCTAGTAATAGCGAACTTGTGATCGATTGTATTTATTTGCTGTTTTCAACTACCGCATCATAAATCAAAATTTAAGATTTCTATCAAATTTTGATTGGAAATCTGTTTGTCTGCCCGTTCTCTTGAACGTGAATATGATACTAGAATACTAACAAATGTGTCGCATACTGGCTTATAATTTTATCACCAGTCCATCAAACGGTGTTTCAACTAATTTAATCAAAAGGAAGACACATAAATTGCTTCATGCTTTTCTTCATTAGATTACAGTACACCAGACGTACTAGAGTACTGGAAAGTTAAAGGAAGAATGTTCCCTCTCGTTGACATCTGATGTTATCTTATACAAATCATGCTTGACCATTTATGCTGTATGATTATGACTAAATTTTTATGACAACCATTCAATTATACCCGTGCTAGAAATTACTCAACTATCTTCCCTTATCATTCATTTGAAGAACTCTGTTTCGCAAATTGTTTTCCTAAATTCCAAAATGCAGACCATTTCACGCTTAAAACATTCTCTTATATGAAGTATACATAAATAAAGTATTGTAATCGTCAAAAAATTCGAACGAGGTTATCTGTTCGAATCTCGACCTTTTAGATCTTCCTGAATCCGAAAAACACATTTTTATCTTTATGTCTGTAATAAATGTGAAAACACATTTTCAGTCTGTCTGTAATAAAAATAACTCAAAAAACGAATTAAACAATTGAATTGAATTTTTAAAAAAATGAAATTTGGTAAATGGACTAACCTCCAAATTTGTAAATTTCTGTCAAATTTTGAACGAAATCCATTCACAGGAAGTCTATCTGTCAAGTCGTTCGAATTCAAATAATCATGATAACGTGATTATCATGAACATAAAGAGCTCGATAAACTATGGATAGCTCTCAGGCTTAAGAATCTAAATAGTAAATTGTTATTAAATTTTGAAACAAATCTGTCAAAGGGTTGACAATCTGTCGGTCGGTCTATTCCTTCGAATGCATGTAAACGCATTCACTCAAAAATGCAATGATTTAAATAAATGAAATTTGGCATGTGATTTTATTGTTATAATCCTAGTTCTGTGTCAAATTTTGGTTTCAACCGGTCGGAAAAAAAAGGCACCCAAAATACAAATTTGATTTTCGGATCCTTGTGTATTAACCGCTGGCCGTGAATTAATCGCCAAAATCACACAGTAGATTCTGTATAAATATTAATTTCACCCCAAAGATCACTTTTCGTAAATATTATGCCATGCAATGCTTTCTTTGTCTTACCTAAGGTTCACGATTTTATGCAAGGGTGGGGTGGGGGAGGAGGTAATATCTTTTACAGAGAATATACGAGAAAATTTTATAGGGACTACTTCTGCTGATTTTCTGTACTGTTAGAAGACATAACCAAATTTTAATTATTAGATTCTCGAATCAGATAATCTAAATGAATCTTCATTTCTCTAAAAAACTATATTAAGCGTTTTAATTTTTCTTTGGTATTATGTAAATTGGAACATGTTTTTAAATCCATTTGTCCTAATCCTCTAATCTTCCATGTAATGCCTACTGTTATAAAGGAAATTACATGATGGTTTAAAAAAACAATATCGTTGTATTCTCACGAGTAATCTGACGGATATTAGTATATTTTTAAAGTCACTCATCCCAGAGTTCCTTATAAAGAGATTCGACTCAGTCTTTGAAAAGCAGCGAGGTAAATCTTATAGAATTTCTCCTATATTTGATTAAACAATATGAGGCGTTTCCTGTTTAATTTCATAGCATATTGAAGATAAACAGTGTATGATTTTGTGTCTCGTTCCTTTTTTTTTTTTTTTTTTTTTTTCTTTCTCGTTCTTTTTGTGTTTTTGTCAAAATTGGCGCAGATTTTTAATTTTTTTTTTTTAGATCTGCTGATTCACATATTGACTTTATTTATGTTGCTTGCTGTGCGCTCATATGCATAGACATACTGATAGTCAGGAAATCTTTTAGTGGAGTTGATTCAAGATTTCACGCAGATTTACATTCTTTTTAAAATCAAGTTGTTTTTTCCTTTTATAAGACACATATTCACTCTATTTATGTTGTTTATTACGTGCACATACGCAAAGACATACTGATAGTCAGGAAATCTTTTATTGGAGTTGATCTAAGATTTCGCACAGATTTGTGTGTGTAGATCTGCTGTTTTGTTATTTTTAAAAAAATTTCTTTAGAACGCATATCATTATTATTTATTGTTGGTTGTTGCGTGCACATATTCACAGACATACTGATAGTCAGATTTGAAATTTCGTACAGATTTACGTTTTTTAAAAATAGATGAGAGTTTTTTTTCTTTTCCTTAAGACCACATATTCACTCTATTTATGTTGCTTGTTGCGTGCTCATACGCACATACATACCATTAATCAGTAAATCTTTTAGCGGATTTGGTCCAAAATTACGCACAGATTTACGTTTATTTATTTTATTTTGCGAATATCCCATATTGACCTTAATTATGTCATTTGTTGCGATTCACAGATACATACGTTAAGAGATATTAAATCTTCTGGCGTATTTGATCCAAAATTTCTCACAAATCTATAAAATACAACATAATAAGTGTGAATCTGCGGCATAGCCATGAGCGCCACCGGTACTCAGATTTTTATTTTCAGAGTTCCGCACATGAGTGTTCTTTGCTTTGTAGTGTTGTGAAGAAAATCGAATATGCACTTTTTTTGTTTACCTATTAATATCAAAATTCGAATTAGAATTTAATGGCAAGATCACATGACAAATTTAATTTATCTAAGTCACTGAATTTTCGACCTATCGTGCTTGTACACATGCGGATATACGGACGGACAGATAACGACAACCCTTTGACGGATTTGGTTCAAAATTTAATAAGAATCCATACTTTAGATCTTAAAACTATGTATCAAATTTTATCCATTTAACTCCTTTAGTTTTTTTGTTTTTTTGTTTGTTCTGTTTTGTCATCATGTTCATTTGCTGTCAGACAGACAAACTTCAAGTTTTTTCAAACAATAAATTCAGCATAAAGCCCGCATACCCAATTTCATCCATCTAGCACGAAATGTTTTAGAGTTATCATATTCACAGACTGACAAACATAATTCCAAATTTGCATTTTTCAGAAATTCGTCAAAAAGTCGCATTTCAATTTTTTAACGATCGCAACTCTTTCTACATTGTAATAAATAAAAGAAGAATTAGCATTTCGATTACAATAAAAAATAATAGCATTAGCAATTTGAATTTGACAAGCATTGCTAGAAGCATCGTGATTGTGGCATTTTTCCCCTCTCTGAAATCTGGCAGGGAAGAAAAGGGTCCGGTTTCAAGGGAATCTCCTCAAAATATCGGTTGCCAGGCAACGCTCTTCATCCAACTGTTCTTCTGTAATGATCTCAAATGGAGCCAAAATAGCCCAACCCCCGAAATTAATTGCCCGCTTTCCGCAAACCGAGTGGACTTTGTAGTCGCACCAAATGGGATTTTCATGCTTCCTCCTATTGGTCTAAATGGGACGGCGACTCGCTTCGCTGGCGCGCATGCCCAGGAGGAGAGGTGTTGACCGATGGACCCTGGACATCAGTCTGATGTAAGAGTGGATTTTTTCCCCCGTTTATTTCATTTCGTTGCAGATATAGCTTTAGACTGGGTTTTGTGTAAGTGTTTTATTTAACTTGATGTGAAAGGAATTTTGAAATTGATTTTTCCATTCTTTTCCAAAAATGATAGAGTTTTCAAATTTTATATTTTTGACGATAATTCATTGTTTTGATATTTTCAGAGCATAATAAGTTAATCGATTAATTTAATTGCATTTGTATTCTATATACTAGCAGCGCCATCTGATAGTGAATTTGAGAAACATTTATTAAACTTTCCGTAAAACGTATTAAAGGCAAGAAAATAAATAAATAAAATTAAATATTTTTGTGCATTAATAAAAGTGTCTTTCTGAAAACTGTCTTTATTACTTTTATGATACACTTATATTTAATTTTACTCTTTCCGCATTTGTAAAGGTGGAATTTTGAAATGACGAGATTTTATTTCGAAATTTTGTTCATTTGTACGTTTTCGATGACAGTTCACTATTCTTACAACATCAGAACTTAATTATCAGTTCATTCATAAATTTGATTAAATTTTCAATCCATACAAGTGATCAGCTAGTAAAAAATTTGAGAAGAAAAAAATTTTAAGATTACATAATAATTAAGTTAATAAATTATAAATTAGAGACTAAATTTATTTTAAATTAGAGACTAACTTTATTTTAATTTAATTAGGAAATAATTAAAATAAAGAATCTATCTTTAATGCATCAACAAGAATGTGTTTAAAAATGATTTTATTCGATTTGTTTTTTTCTTTACCGTTTCTCATCTTTTTATATTATTTTTTTGAATTTTGATTAGAACTTTCATTATTGCTCAAAAACACCTTAATTTGAAGTTCAGAACACTCTCTTTACTTTATTACGGTGAATAGCGTGTGGTTTCATCACTATTACTGTTTAACTAGATGACAACGATTAAAGGAGTACCCGCCCGTGATGGGCTACCTCCGACCTTGCAAAAATGAAAAAACCTGGCGACAAATGGTCTGACCTGGGCTGTTGTGGTCATGGAGAAGTTCGTAAGAGAACTGACAAGAGTCCTCTAGAGAGAAAAGTCCGCATGGCAGGTGAGGGAGAGTGGGTGTAGAGTCTCGACCAATGGGGAAGCAGATCGTCATGGGAGTAGGAGGGGGTGATGCAGGCAGGTTTGGATCCTAGTGATAGTCGAGGTGGTAGATAAACTATTGTTTCTGTGCGGCGAAACAGAAGCTTGCTTCTTTTACTGTTTATCCTGAGTCGATTACTTTTCAACGATTCCATCTCACTAAGGGATGAGACGCGGAAGGATGTTTACTTTATTATTGAATAAAAATCTCTTATTTCCATCTTTTCTTCTCGCCTCTATTTTGTCGAATTAAACCCATCCTAACGCATGCACAAAAGCGCGGAGGGTTTTAGAATCCGTTCACAAACAATACATTAGTTATTTATATATTGATACTGCTTATTAAAGCTCTACTTGCTTTGTTTTTGCTGAAAATTTACAACAAACATTATAAAATTAAGGATCGCTGGTTAGTTTTTGGTGCGCCGACGTAAGATCTTGAATGTATATGCATTTTTTCAAAGTTTGTAAAAATATGATGTGGTTTTGAACTTTTCATTAAGAAGATTAAAAACACGGCAACAACAACAACAAAAAAAAAAAAGGAAGAAAGAAGGGAAGAAAAGAAAAGCTCCATATTGTTACAAACGTGTAATTTTGCTTCTCAGCTCGGATAGTGTCATCATAAGAAAGACCGTTTTACAGTCATCTGTATTGAATGCTGTCGGATGCCGAGCTAGTGATCCCAGAGCTTGGCGGCGAATTTGGCGACAAAATGGATAATACTGGAAAGTTCGAGAATTTTCACGATCCATTCACTAGGAACCGAGATACACCCAGATACGCTCTGATTGGTCTAGAAGCTTCTAACCCCGGCTCCATGGAACTATAAAAGGATGGCACTTTCAAGCTGTCTTCGAAGTGTCTTAGAGTGTCGTCGTCGGCAGCTAAAGCGAGAAGAGACAGAGAAGTTCAGCCGTTTAGAGACCGTAGAGCGATCACCTCACCTGCTGGATTCTGTCTGGTCGCTTCGTGTGCTGTGGACGTTTACTACTTGTGGACTACTGTCTTCTGTAGTGTGCTACTATGTGCTGTCCTGTGTTCGTCTCGGCTGTCAATATTTGTCGTCTGCGTATTCGTCGTCTTTGTGTAAATAAATGTCGTTGTTTTCTACTGAGGCCTTCTTATTGTGCGTTCTCCACACTATACCACTACCACTATCTAAACGAACCCGGAAATCCGTAACAATATGCAAACAAGTGGTTTGTACTGAATTGCAAGGTTTGATGAAACAAAACAAATGCAATTTCAATGAGGGAATGATACATATATAGAACCGGCTAACTGCTGTGCCGCCTGTAGATCTAGTTTGCAATTTTTCAGACTCCACCTACTGAATCGGAAAGTCATTTTGGCTATGAAGGCTGAATTCTGTTTGCATACTTATTAATTTCAAAGTAGTTCGTACTCATTTATTAAAACATTTCTATTTAAAAGCTAGCGCCTTTGGCGTCCAGTCGGTTCGTTAATCTTAATACTCGTTAAAATTTTCAATTAAATATTTCATGCAACTTTTATTTTAATAGCTTCTTCATCAAAATATTTTTAAGCTTCAAATTTTGATATTCTTATAATTCACTCATACTATTATTATAAAGACCTTAAGTCGTAATGTACTACGTATCTCTCTCTAATTTTCTGTCAACTCCCGTAAAATTTCAACTTTAAATTAAAGTGGAAATAATTAAACTGCAATTAATATAAAAACATTTTTTACTGAAACCAAATATTTTTTTAAAATATGATTACTGAAAACAGAGTGTTCAGCATTTAAGTTTTATGTGTACTATACTACGGAATAATTTTCATAATTTATGTAATATCTCAAGAATTAATCAACAAAGTTTTTTCAGATTCATTATAAAATTCATTTTTTAGCTTCACTTTCAAAAGGATTTAAATGATGTGAATAACAATATTTTATTTTGCTTCGGTTTAAAAAAAAATAATGAAGTCTAAATTTTATACAATCCTTTGGTCCCAAGGAATCATATTCTACGAAATATTCTTGACACTTCAATTTTTAAATAAATAAATGAACGTTTCTATCTTCTGCTATCAAATCTGATCCATTTAGGAAGTTTTGAAGAGAATAGTTTAAAGCAATAAAATTTTTCATAATCTTAGACAATCAGTCTTGAGAAACCTGGGGTATCATCTCTGAGACGGCCAAAGAAGTGATCTAATATCGTCCGTTTTTATTGAAGGGTGATGTTCAAATCTTCATAAATCAGTCAGTTTTAGTGACTGATTTAGTTGACTGGAGTGCAACTCTTTTTCTTTATATTTAAAAAAATCTCTCCGAGATGCGTATTCCCATCCTGCAAGTTATACACATGCCAAATTTGGTAGCTGTATGTCGGACATACACACACATTCAGCTTTATTAAAAGTATAGATAAATGATTTTCTTTCCTTCACAAAAGCTCTTTTTAATCCATAAAATCTCTTCCGTGAAAAATGTGCAGTTTCCCCCCCCCCCTCTGAAAAATGCGCCGTGAAAATTTCTTACTCCGAGACTGATGTGAGTTTCCAGAGCTTAAGTCTGTAAAAAGTAGGCCTTGATATTTAACAATTTAGAAAGCTCTGCTCTAAAGCGTCTTTCCTTGGAGTTTTGAAAATGTGTTTATTCTACTAAAGCTTAAATTTATTCACCATTTTTACACTGTTTTTTTACAAGTTCCCACTACTTATTTAAGTACTACTTATTGTATTTTTTCTGACAACATATAACATTCCGAAGTACCAGGACGAGTTTTAGCCAATTGAATCAAGTGCTCACTGTCAAGTCTTACATGCTCACATTCAAAATTTTCTTAATTTCCTCGGCGTTTAAAAGAGATTAATTGGATGAAGATAACAAAGGGGGTACCTTAGTACCCCTACCAGAAGGTGCAAACTTTAGCTTAAAAATGGAAGAAAGTTACTTTATTTTTAATTTCTTGTATACAAAATGTACAAAGAGAAAGTATGACTTGTCTTAAAGAGGTAGTGGTGATGGTGGGGGGGGGGGTAGACTAGTGGTCTTTCTCGATATCATGAACTTTCATATGAAATAAAAATTGGCGAAATTGGTACATTAAATATTTTGTTTAGTAACTGTGACTGGAAAATTTTGTAAATGCCTCTCCCCTACTATTACTTATTTATATGTTCCTACTACTTATTGTATTTTTTCTGACAGTGTATAACATTCCTAAGTACCAGGATCGATTTTTAGCCGATTAGACCAATTTCTATCTGTCAAATCTCACATGCTCACATCCAGAATGCTCTTAATTTCCACGAGATTTATTTAAAACAGATAAATTGGAAGAAGATAAATAAAGGGATACTTTGGCTCCACTACTAGAGGGTACAAAATTTAGCTTTAGAACTTATTTTAATTCTTTGTATATGAAATATATATATAAAAAAAGACTTTTTTTTTCAAATATGAGGGTGGTCGCTCCACAATGGTCTATTTAGACATTTTAAACTTTTATATAAAATAAAAATTGGCGAAATCGGTACATTAGATATTTTATTTAGTAATTGTGACTGGAAAACATTGTCAATGCTCCATCCCCTCTCCGCAAAGAATGTATAATGAAGCAATGTTTTTGATATTTTTGTCGAAACTGGAAAGTGGTGGACAGCAAGAGGTCATTGGTGGCATTTCTAAGAATCATTAATTTTCATATAAATTAAAAATTAGCGAAATCAGTATAATGGTTTTGTTGGGGAACAGGTTCTTTAATTTTGCCTATTACTTTTTAATATATGGATGATACGGTTAATAAAAAATTCAAATAAAGGAATTAAAATTAAAAAAAATTATTCAAATAAAGAATTTAAATTCAAATAAATTATCAATTAGCCTTGTATTTGCCTAGTGTTGGTATTAAATAATATATGATTAGGAAAAAAAAAACAATTTAATTTATCAGTTAAACTGTTAAATTGAGCATGCGCAGGAGTCCTCAACGAGGCTAAATTTAATATTTTACGAAATTTCTTTGTATTTTAAGTTATGTTAATTCCTTCTATCTTTAAGCCTCATGCTCAACTGAAATAGTAATGAAACTACTTGTAACTAGATACCAATACCGGTTAGTTTAATTAAGTTTAGTATATTGGCGTCCCGATTCGAAGCAACAGCAGGACTATTTGGGGGCGGAATTCATAAATTTGAACCTCGGTCAGATGAGGCAGATGACATCTGAGTTAGCACCCACTGTCAAAACTTCCACACTATGCCAGCGGGAGGACATTTGGCCCCGACGGATTTAGAATGCATGAGACCCGCTTACACGACGACGGTTCTTCGATGGCCACAACGGCCATACCATTATTCGAGACATATATTTAGGAATGAGAGATAATTTCTCCAATACATGGCCAACATATTTCATCCCCCTCCTATATTTACGAGTGGAATTGTGTGTGTTACTTTGAAAATATTTTTTGCTGAAATGGATTGCAAGTGATAAAGACCACTTTCTTAGGAGATGGGCGAAATAATAATATTTACTTCCGCCATTTTAACAACTTAATTAACTTCCCTGAGAAGCGATTGCCGCTCCGTTTCGTCCCCGACAGGAAGTTTCCGAAGCGGCTATTCCCAAAATTTTGCATTCCGGAAAGCCATTACTTGATCGCGGCATTACGGCGGAAACACATCTTTAGGAGGAAGAACTTGTTCCGCTCCGGGACCCAGTAAACGGGATTTTTGCGCCCTGCCGTACTTCCGGACTGCTCCGAGCCGGATACTCGTCCGGGAATGAGTTACCAGGAAAGAGTTTCGCGTTCCTGTCTTTTCCGGGAAGCGATTGCTTCGCTCAGGGTTTTATGGAGCGATAAAAAAGGAGGGATATTAGTTTTTAGCAACGCTTTCCGAAAAGTCCATAGCGACGCTTTTAGAGCAGAAGAAAGAAGCGACTCTTAATATTTTACTATTTGGGGTGGAACTGTTCCTGAAGACGCGAAACAGCGAGGTGAGGTATCGAGAGTTATATATTTGTGTGTGTGTGTGTAAGTATAATTTTTTGATCAGAAGGCAGTTTTAAAGACAGTGAAGAGGCTTCCGATTTCTTGACGTCGTTTTATTTAATTTTGCAGAAGCACGCATTATGTACAAGCAGGAGCGAAGGGTACACACGCAACACAGAACAAATCAAAGCGAAAAGAGAGAATGAAGGCCAACAGAACATTTTATCCCTGATCTTATATAACATGAGATTTCCGCCACATATCGATTCAATTACACGTGTTGACCTTTGACAAGGGCAACAGAGGGATCATTTTCACTCGACATGTGGAACTGATGGCGCATCATTTTTTCAAAGCTTCAGTTGAATTAATTAAACGGAAAAGTGGAATGGGATCAGGAAACAAGAGAACACTTTAGAATGACCGAATGACCCCGACATGGGCTGAATTAGGCCCATTTGATATATATATATATATATATTATTTAATATTAAACTTTTCTAGCTGGTAGAAAATGTTTTGGAGCTCACACGATTTTGGGGTAAAAAAGAAAAACACCATTGCTTTTCTAAAAGTTGACGATTGCACAATCACGTAACGTAATCATTCCAAACAAATTTATACCAAATTTTTGCAAAAAAAAAAAAAAAAAAAAAAAAATCTGGACTTGGGATAAAGTTTTGGAAAGAGCTTGAACGATTTTGAGATGAAAACAAACCAAAGCTTTCTAAATATTGACTCATGTGTAATCTGAGAGTTAAGTGTTTGTTTAAAACCAGTTAAAACTGGTTTTTTTTTTCAATATGAAAAGAAAAAAAAAATTAAAACTCGAATGATTTTGAGATGGTCAAAAACCATTGATTTTCTGAATGTTGGTGATTTCGAAATATGAGTAATGGGAAAACATGAAGTTTTTCTGTATCTTTGATACCACGTGACTTTAAAAAAATAATGTTCTGAAATGATAATTTGAAATTTGCGATTGAAGATTTCAATTTTCTTTTCATTTCTTTTTATTTTATTCTTTCCATTCTCTAATTTTTCAATGAATTATTGTAAATTTACAACTGTTTCTTTCGACTAATGAGAGATTTTTACAGAATTTATAAAAGGAAAGAATTTATTTGTTTATTTTAACGCCCTAAGCTTTAATTGTCGTGTTAATGTAAACTATCCACCTTTGGCGACCAATTTGTTAGCCCAAATTATTGACCTTTTAGGCTATAAATATTAGTGTGGAATGCATATTTTTCAAAAATTATCCTTATTGTTTGATAAAACCGGAAAAACATGAACTTAATTGAAATAAAACTTAACTTTGAACTTAATAAATAAAAATAAATTATAAAATTTGACGTTCGCAAATTCAGAACTATATATATTACAAAATAATAGCGGAAGTGAAAAACCTACTTCCGTATCAATATTCAAAGAAGGCATTTTTTTTTAGTCTTAATTTTAACATTGGCAAAAGCACGTGATTGCATGTTTTGATGGATGACTTTGAATTTCACAACAATTATTGCAAATTGTGTATTGCATTAATTAAAAAAAATTAAGAAATCATTAAACAGAAAGGAAGTTGATGTCATTAAAAAGCTTAGTTTTAGTTATGCTTATGAAAAACCATTTTTGTGAGATAATATTTTTGGAAGATATGGTTATCAATTTCCGTAGGTGAGTCGGAGCGATTACCCATTTGACAATGATTAATCCTATTTTTGCGCTAAATTAAACTTTATTTGGCGCCTATATCTTGATTTCGTTTATATCTTCTTACCTTGGCGCGAATATAACTTTTAATTAGCGAATATAACCTATCCAGACCATTCCTAATAATATTTTGCAGTTCAATAATAAGCAATAATAAGTGCAAATATAAAACTGTTTCAATGAAGTCTTATAGTGATTTGTTTTCACTTGACAGTTGCTATTCGACAGTTTGTAATAAGATCGACTTCTGTGCATTTATGTTAGCTCTCTATATATATTACAAAGAAGAGATAGATAAAACTGACTTTATATTTGTTTCAAACATATTAAATTATAAAAGTAATTAAAAAAATTATATTAAAACTGTGTTATTGTTTTTTTTTTAAACTTTTGAATAAATTGCCTTGAAGCTTTAAACTTCTTTTTTTTTTCGAATCAAACAGTAGAATGAAGAATCTTATTTAGGAAACTACAAATTTTTTACTTCTTGGGTTAATTTTTTTAGGTTAGTAGTTTTTTTTTTACATCAAGGATTTGGAAGTTTCACGTCTGATCTAAACTTATAAGTATAAATATTAACATTAAATGCCTTTAATAAACAAACAAAAGCTTACATTTAAGGAACTAACAAGTTTTATTTGAAATTTTTGACTAAGCCGAATCCCATCAGTTTTAATCATTGTCTGACTCGGTACATTTTTTAGACAGAAACAGTATCTGATTCAGAAAGATTTTGCTTATATATATATATATATATATAGAGAGAGAGAGAGAGAGAGAAATGAGTGTGTGTGTGTAATAATATTTTAAAGTCTAAATTGAATTTTAGTTAAATTCTTAATTTTCATTTTAAATTTGCCCGTTTTATTTCCTGATCCAATTCCACTTTTTTTTTATTTAATTAATTCTGCATGCGCACTAAAAAACTACTGACTTCAGCATTTTCTCACGTTCCGCGTGAAGGGATAAAAATCCCTAATACTTAAACATTCTTTTAAAAATACCGAAGATTCCTTTCCTAAGTCGCTATCAAAATCTCATAGTAAAATCACCGAAGGGAAAATTTCTATCTCTTTTACTCTTGTGTCACAATGTAGACTGACGTATCGCTAATCGCTTTGTACGAATTATTCCACGCAACTGCTCAAATATGTTAAATATATATGTATGCATTTGATTAATATTTTTTTTTTTTGTTTCTATTTAGTAAAAACATGGGATGAATACTCCTACTTATTAAATAAATTTCAAAGTTGTATGCCTCATAGAAATGTTAAAAAGCATATTATGCGAACTGAATAATTATAAATCCTTTTATTTTGTGTAAAATCTGGTATGTGATGAAATAAAGCTGTATAACAATTCTCGGGATAAAGAGTACAACTTATTTGAAATATTTGGAAATGGTAATTCTATTTGCGTACATCATTACAAGAGGGAAATGCTCCTTTCACTTTCATCTAATTTTTGTACTTGAATTATGAAATTCTGTTCGGTTCATGCAAATAATAAATGTTTTTTTTAACTTAATAAATTCATAATTTTTGTCTTGAGTAAGAATGAGTAGAAGCTCTTAATATTTTATTTTTGTGATAAATCTGAAATAAAAATTCATTGAAAATGATAATTCTTTTTGCGTACATCATTGCAAGAAGGAAATGCTCCTTTCACTTTCATCTAATTTTTATACCTGGATTATGAATTTACGGTTTTAAATCTTGACAGGTTCATTAAAAAAATAAATGTTTTTTTT
>JAPMOR010049895.1:0-18777 GCA_026543865.1 Argiope aurantia | reverse complement strand
CTTGTTTAAATTAATTTCGGAATATTATTCTGTTAATAATGCTAATTAATTACCATTTGCTAGTTTTATGTTATATTATAATTCTAAGAAATGATGCTTTAGAATTTAAAAATTATTTGATTCTATAATTAAATGTTAGAGTGTTTTAGAATTTTTTTTTTGTTTTTACTATTTTTTAAAATTGCTTTTAAAACTCGTTAGTACATTTTTTATTATGGGATATATTTAAACCAACTTTTTAGAAAGGTTTTTTGCAACTTAGCGTCTTGCTATATCAGTTTGTCAAAATTAGCTGATTAAAATTTTTTATATGAAGATTTAATTAAAATCGATAGTAAAGAATATTTTATTTCGAAAATTTTGTAGTTGGAAACGGGACTCCACATTTTCATTCTCTTAAAGCCACTGCAAAATCCCAAACATGGGGGAAGTGGATGATTTTATTATGCAATTAAAAATCAAATTTGAAAGAAAAAAGACAATAAAGATACAAAATAAACGAAATGAACAAACTTTTTAAAAAGAAGAAAATAAATTATGCGTTATCACAAAAAAGAAAGAAAAGAAAAATTTTCGAATACACTACTCATTTTCTTTAGATTACACTTGAAATACATTATCAGAAATCATGAATTAGGGCTCATTATAATAGGATGTTATTTTCTAAAAATGAAAATTATTCAGAGCGTCCAGCTTTGTTGGATAGGGTATTTCATTTCAAGGCTTTTTTTCGACCTTGACCTTCAACCAGTATACCTATATTTCCCGCCATATCATTTATAAACAAACAACCATATGGAATTCGATTCAAGAAAACATCTCATTCATAATTCTTCCGAAATGCGTCATGAGCACGGTGCACTCATCTAATTGAATTATGGGAAATTATCCGAGGTAATTCTCTCGGGGAATTTTGAGATGGGCGTGCGTAGTGCATTGAATTAATGAAGAAGCACTTCCGGAAGGGTGGATTGAATTCGCGCACGACCCCGAATGCTCGTCAAGTTACTCCAGCGCGCCCCTTCCGTTCTCTTCTTTTCGTCTGTCTACTCCTCTTCTTCACTTCCCACCCACCCTTTCATCGTCCATATGATACTTTCCATTCGCGCCGTTCCAGAGGTGGAAGAGTCGCCAGATTTGGCATCTTTTCGCATATTTTGGCGAGTAAGAGAAAAAGATAAAACATTTCTATTACTGGAAGCGATAATCAGCAAGCTTTAGTAATTCCGTTGTACTTGTGCAGGGTAGAGTAGTTCACTTTAAATCGTGACTAAGTGATGCAATGTTCCGGATAAAGCAAAAAAGTTCCGATTTTCATCTCAAATAGTTCTTTTTTATGTCTGATATAGTTCTGACATTTGATTATATTTATCCCAAATCTGAATTAAATATCTCGAATGGCTGCTTTTTTCTTACTGTAAGTTAATAATTAAATTTAAGTTAATAGTTTTAAAAAGTTAAGTTAATAGTTTAAAACATTTTTACAAGATAAATTGGATACATTTTTAAGATTGTTTTCTGAAGAATAGTCCTTCTCAATTTTAACTGTATGTAAAATATGGTCACATCACAAAATGGCAGTTAAAAATCGTAATCTCTTTAATATTATGAATAAATAGTTATTAATGTCAATTTAAATATGCCAAGAAATATCGATTAGCCGATAGAATCGAATTTGATTCTTTATCAGATGATGATATATGACTCAGTTTGCAGAGAATATACTTGCCTATAAAAATTATTACTACAAAATTTCTTATGAAGAAATTCTTTTATTATATGCGAAAGGAGATCACATCATATAATTTCTGTATTTAAAAGCAATTACTTTCTGTTTTCTTTTTCATGATGAGTTTACAGTGTTGTTGTATTTAGGATTGATTATGTCAGTCTTACAGAAGTGCATATCCAGTTTGAGTTTTAATTACTCTTTAGCTAGATTTTGCTACTACGAATGAGGGCAATTAAAAAAGCCATAAAAGGAAATGGTTTAACGTCACTTACATCTTTCGTAATATCTTCATACGTGGTATTTCAATCGAGGGTTGAATTTTTATTGTTGAAAATTGATATTTATGTAATGAAAATAAAACACTATTTCCATGGAAGCGTTTTTTAATATTCTAAAATCGATCTAAGGTTTATAAGCAATAATGGAAGATATGAAAAGAAATTGTGAATGTTTTGATAATGTCCAAAATAATTTCATGCGAAGATTTTTTTTTAAATTTTTTTTTATTGTGTTGTAATAACTTTGTTAACCCTGAAAATTCCTATTTTCAAAACTTTATTGCAATTGACTTCTTTTGCAGGTTCATTTTCAATAAAAAGAAGTTTGCAGCACTTTTTTAACAACTCATTTGTTATTACAGTTCAAAGTAGCTAAGTAATTAAAACACTACAATTTGTTTCTTAAAGCTGAATTGACTGATTGTATAACAGAGTTCTTTTAAAACAATAATTAATGTGTGTGGAAAGGGAAAAAGAATTCAGTACATGAATTTTTTTTCTATAAACTTTGCGAGATATTTTTATCTCTAAATTCCCACACTGTAATTGGTTCCTCATTAGATAACTGCGTCTATATTATATTTTATTAATATTTGTATGAGACAATTATTTTCATAACTTACAATGAAATAGATATATCAGTTGTTACGGAAATGAATTAGAGATTTTGTGCCTCGTGAAATACCTCACTCTTGCGGTCCACATTCATAGAAAATTACTCTTAAATTAATCTTTAAATTAATTTCATTTAATGCGTTCTTTAATTTCACAAACCAGATAAGTTTAAATTTCGACTTTCAACTTTAATAGGTCACGGAAGCGTTTTTTACCTCGTGAAACCTAGTTATTGACACCTACTTGTGACATATATTCCCATGCTAATGAGTAAGGTTATTAAGAAGGTCAATTTGATTCAAAATCATCAATTAAAACTTAACAACTGAATTAAACATAATTACGCTTTAGTCATGATTGATTAAAGATTCTTATGCTTATCTTATTTCCCCTTGGATATATATACAGATGAGCACGTGACATTTTCCTCGAATATAAGTACATAAGACTGATTTTTTTTAATCACTTTTTCGGGTAGCTCACATTTTATCCATCTAGCTCTCATAGTTTTATAGTTATCCTGTTAATTTATATTTGGACAGCCGGACAGACTTTCTGGGAAGGAAGTTTGTTCAAAATTTGATCTACAAATTTGATACAAGTATCACATACCACATTTCCTCCATCTGGCTCGCCTTTTTCTGTGTGTTATTGTAGTCCCAGATAGACAAATTCCGAAAATGTATTTTTCGAATTCAGGGAGGTCTGAAACGAGGAGATTCATCAAAATCTCTAGTTCGAACTTTGTAATCTTTACAGTATTTTCTTTTTTCATCGTATACGAAAACGTAGAAATGCATTGATTCAGGTAAAATGAAATTTGGCATTTGCTCTTGCTCCTAAGATTTCTATTCTGTATCAGATTTTGTGTTTAAATTGATTAATAAAAAGCATCCAAAACGCAAACTTGCTTTTCTTTATTATATTACGAAGCATAGAAATCTCATGTGCGTGTGTGACTTTGAAAATAAAAATACCGTCATTTGTAACGTTCACGATATTGTTGAAGACAAATAATTTCTATGCTTCAGACAGTATGGGCAGGATGGTTCCTTTATGGCTTCCTTTATTCCAATGGAGGGACAACTGCTAAAAATTCAATCTCGAAATCGTGATAAATCTCCATGAATGTCTGTCTTTTAATGTTTAAATGTTATAACAAAAAAAAAAAAAAAAACTCCTTTGTGATTGTTTGGATTTTTTTCAAAAAATTTGCTGATATCTATAAAATAATTGATGAAATCGTTCTAATGAAAGTGTGTCGGCTCGTCTGTCCATGACCATGTGAACACACCATAACTCAAAAAAATATTCAAATATCTAATTGGATAAAATTAAATATATAGCTTTATCACTACCATTTCAGATCTATACTACGTATGGATCCAATCATTCAGCATGCTGTCTGTAGGTCTGTACAGTTATACGAATATATGAACGATATAACGCGACGATTAAATAATTGAATTCGGTGCATAGTTTTATCACTTACGTTATAAATATATGTAAAATTTTTAATCCTAGCGGTGGAAAAGAAAGTACCAAAACGCAAACATTTTTTATCACACTAGTATGAAGCACAAAACGCCTAATTCTTGTGTTACACAAAACAGATAAATCGTGGGACATACACAGTGGTCGGCTTTTATTTGTAATGAATAAATATTAAATGCTTCCTTAAATCAGTGTGATCTTATGCAGCAGAATTTTGTCTTTACTTTCGAAAATATAATTGGATTTGAAATTTATAAAAATAATAAGTCACTGGCAATCCCCATGATATCTTCTATATTACTTGTTCGTGCTATGATTTTAGACTGAAAATAATTAATTTTAGTATAATACGAAGTTAATACAAATTTTAAAAAAAATATTTTTCATTATATTCATATTTTGGAAACGCAAAAATCAAGTATAATATATAATTGCACAATTCATATTGTTTCATTGTTCATATAAGTTTACGACTCCAGTGCATAGATAAAACAATCATGTATTTTAATTCTATTTTTATCAAAAATATTTTAAATATAATTAAATATTGTAAAGTGATAAATAGGATACATCTCAGTTTCCCTATTTATCCCTTCATCCCCATCTCCCCTACATTCTCACTCATGGCAGAGTATTCCGATACTGATTACACTGCACAAAATTTTCAATCTATCAGACATTCTTTATTGTTATAATAAATGAATTAATGAAAAGAAGAATGCATAATATTTAATATACAAATATCTTACAGAGAATACAATCGCCATTTTTCATTACTTTTCATCGTATCAACTCCTGAAGACACAAAAAGTATGTTTATCGTTTCTAAATCCCTAAAGCCATAAACATTCATCTTCCACTGTTTTTGCAAAATTTATCTCTGTTGAACATCCTCCAAGGAGGCCTAAGTCACCGAACTCAGAGTTTTGCTATTAATAGATATCGTCACTTGCCTTTCCCGACAAAGGAAGAGGCTTTTACCTGCACCTGCATTATATCGTGCTTTATGCAAGAAGAAATATCAACATTTTTACATACGTTGCTGCCTTTCTTTCACTTTTTTTTTATTGTTTTGTTACTGAATTGATAAAAATCTCTATTCGGCTGTCTATATTCTCTGTTTTTTATGTAGTTCAATTTTGATTTGAAATCAAATTTCCGAGATATAAAAATGCCTGTATATTACAATTATTTATCTCATGTTGCCAGATGATTCGATGGAAAAGATGAAACTCCCATTGCTAATTCAGCTTCTGGTAATGCGAGTAGAAAAGAGCGGCAAGATTTTGGAGATGAAAGGCTTTTTTTTTCCCTCCCCTTATACATGAATGATTGTAATGGTCTGATGTTAAAGTCATGGCTTTGTAATGGAAGGTCCGAGATTTACTTCTGCCGAAAAACTGACTTGTAAGTTGGGTTAGTGGACGTTAAATCCGTCAGTGCAAATATACTTTCGCTTCTGTGGGGCGGAAGCAAAGAGCTGATGCCTGGTGAGGAGGGCACCAGCTCAGGTGTCTTTCTTGTCATCTGATTACGGCTCAAACTAATGAGGTCCATTCCAAAGTAGCTGTAGTGCTGTTTTAAAACGGGATGCTAATATAGCTAAACTAAAATTCTCTTATATGAAATCTGCAAAGAAAATAAGCAGTAATCGTCAAAAATTTGGCTCTGAAATTTTGGTGAACTTCCACATGTTATACCTTAATTAATTTTTAGTGAGTGGGGGTTGCAATTTGTTTGCTTGCGAATATGATAACTTCAAAACGAATTGAGCACGAATGTTACATTTAAGAATTTGGCTCTAACGCAAAATTTACGGATTTTATCGACTTTTGGTAGAAGGAACGTCTAAAGAAACATTATTCGTGTACATATGCTACAACAAATCCGCAAAAAGATAGCAGAATGAAATATTGTATTTAGTGATATAATTACACATTTTATATGCGAATTAAATTTTGGAACAAATCTGTCAAAAGAGGGATTATCGGTTGGCCTATATGAGAACGCGATAATTCATCAGTCTAAGATTTAGATAGATGAAATTTGGTATGAGGTCTTACGATCAAAATTGTTGATCTGTATTAAAATTTCGATCCAACTGACAGAAAAGACAATTCGGCAAAATCCAATTCGATTTTCTTCGTTTCTTTACAAAACATAAAATGAAGTATAGTGCATAATTATATATAAAAGTAGGAGCGTTATTTAACTTTGCTACACCACTGGCCGCCTACAACGATCATCGAAGGTAAACGAAATTTTTTTTTACAACTATTTCAATGTTTTTGCAAAAGGAATTTGTTTGAGAACCATAAACACCAACTCCGACCTGCCCTGAAGAATCGGAATGACCGGACGCCGCGACAGCATTAGCGGAAACTGAGGTTGAGTTCTAAGGAACATCATCAGCCACGGTAAAACTCCCTTAAGAGACACGTCCTCTCATTGGCAGACTTTAGCTGACTCCACACCATTTCTGTAGCTACCAATGCGGTGAGAATCAACCATCATTCCGGAAACTTCTCATTCCCATGTCCGAGGTGGCCCACACTTGGAGGGGGGAGGGGGTATTTGAGAGTAAAAGCATTAACCGAATTTTCACGGTTATGGATAATAACAGCAAAAGTTTGAAAATTTTGATAACAACGTTTATGCATGACTATGTGACTTGGCGCAGTAAAACATCAAAATTGTTCCGAATGGTACATATTAGTTTTCAATATCCATCTACAGCTACATATTAAAACATGTATATTCCAAATTTGTTCTCATGCTTGCTAATAACTTTTGTACAAGTCAAAATATTTTGCAGTAATTTTTTGTATTTAGCTTGCGTATTCTTGCAAAGTAAATGCATTGAAATCTTTTGCTACACTTACTGAACGACTAACAGTCTCTTTCGTAATGGAACTATTTGTGTAGTTTTGATCATGATAGGAGTGACCGCGAGAACAGAAATAGAATGTTCTGTGAAAACCTTGAAGAACCGGAAAACTCTTGAAAAAAGAGAAAAAAAAATTGAAATGCGTTATTTACAGTGAAGAAATTTTAAAGTAATAGCTCTCACATGATTGTGAAAAAAGACATTCATGTTTTGTACTTTATATGAATTCAGAAAATGGAGAAAAAAAGTAGTGTTCTCAAAACGTCTTTTTTTTTTCACTGTTTATAACTATTAAATAGAAAACTGGTTTAAAAAAAACACTCTTCATTTGTTGAAATAAATATGGAAAGCAATATCCACCAATTCTAACCAGCAGGAGTAGTCCACCTAAAACTTTCTCACATATTCTTTAATAAATATATTCTTTCCCTGACTTGGCAGAAAACTGTGAACCTTGCATATGGCCACGAATGTCTTACATGGCATTGGCGAACAGTAGTTACGAAATATTGATCGTTGATGTGAATTTAGTATTTTTTACTGAATCTATCACGTGATATTTGGCGAATTCTTTTGGAGATTAATTTCTAGCATGCAATTAATACACAAATATCCGAAATCGAATTTGTATTGTGGACGCCTTTTTTTCTGACTGATGGAAACGAAAACTTGACATAGAACTAACTACGACTGTAGTCGCATACCATCACATACCAAATTTTTTCCTTTTATATTACTGCGTTTAAATGTATGTAAAAGTATTGACCGACAATCCTTTTACAGAATTAGCTCAGAATTTTATAAAAATCTACATTTTAGATGCCAAGCTTGTGCGCGAAATTTTATTTATTTAGCTCTTTGCATTTTATAGTTATTGTGTTCACTTTTTACTCGGGCAGTCGGACTTCCTCAGACATGGATTTCGTTGAAAATTTTACAGCAAATGGCAAATCTGGTATAAAGTCTACATACCAAATTTCATTTGTCTAGGCCAAATCATCTTTGCATTATTGTGTTCACAGACACACAGGCATAATACTTAAAATGCAATTTCGAACTCGGGGAAGTCAGGCACGAGAAAATTCAACAAAATCGCGAATTCGAATTTCTTTACGACTGTCATACTGCTTGTAAATTTCTTATACGAGAACATAAAATCGCCAATCAATATGTTCTGACCCAAGTCATGTGACTACAATAGAAACTCTCTTATGTGGCATCTATGGATATCGCTATGCTAAATTTTTTTCTGATAACTGAATATTTCTTTTTCTTGGAACTTTATTATTCGCTTCATTATGACATCTAGAAAAATTGCAATATGGGGTGTTTGTTGATAGTATTTTCCGAGTTCTCAATTATAATTAAATAAATGATATAAAAACAGTGTAAATTATTTAAATTGAAACACACGTATATTTAATTTTTTTTACTACATAGAAACAAAATCGTTCTTTTGAACTTTTGTAGCATTTAATATCCTGCATGACGCAATTTGCGGGTAATATGCCAACACGTAAACATTAGTTTATGAAAAATTAATGAAAAATACATGGTCTCTATATTAGAACTTCATTGACGTAGCATTTTAACCCCTTTCACAACAATATAGAGTAGAATTCAACATCTGTCGCGCTGGTGTTTTAGATTCATCACGATATACCTTATCTGATTGTCTTTGTCGTTAGTTGAATTTTCATTCACATTAATACTCGATTTCAGACAAACAGAACCGGATCTGTGGGAGATTTTAAAACAGTAAATAACATATGTCATTTCTCTGTTGGTTTAAGGAAAGGAATATTGAATGCCTGTCTCTTATGTCCATGAAGTAATGAAAAGATGAAATCTTATTTCATACAAGAGTATTTTTATCATAGTTTTGATTTTTGTACTCTAACATCTCCCATAAAACATTCTTTTATGATGTTTGAAAAATTTGCATAATATTCACATCATTCGACATATCAGAAAATAATTCACTGACTATATTTCTTTAGTTTAACGATATTTCGTCTTCTAATCAGGATCATTTCAACAGATTTGACATTTTGGTTTAGAAAATTTTGATGCCTCATCCGAACGGTGACTAAAAACTTGGAAACCCATGGTCCAACGAAAATAGTATCTAATAAAATAATTACATTCAATAAAGAAATTCACTGTTCTTTGAATAATGATAGAAAATCATGGGATGAGAAAGTTAAGGAAACAATAAAAAAGATTTGAACTTATCGGCAGCAATGTAATCTATTTTGGAAATTAGAAAAAAAAAAAAAAAAAAAAAAAAAAAAGACTATTAAATTAATACCATTAAAAAGACCACTTTTTGAAATTTTAAAAGGGTGTAAAATTCATTGTTGTGCAATAATATATTCGGAATTTATCGCGGAATACCTAAAATTCAGTTTAAATTTTAATTTGCTAATTGAAATTTTAAAGAACATTGCTTTGGCATTCGCATTTTTCCCTTCCGCCGTATAAATGTGCTAATTTGATAGCAGTTTTAAGTCAGATACTCAGGTCAATACAGTGCCTACCCCCTACCCCCCACACAAATACACATATATACACTCACCTATATTATTAATAGAAATAGCACTAAATCATGGAATTTAATTGTATTAATCTAATCTTAAATTGTATTAATCTAATATTTATGTATAAAATATTTGTGAATAATATGGCCTAACAACCTTTCACAACATCTAAATTATTTAACATATTAAACTATGTTACTACAATTTGAAGACAATTGTTAGTAAAAATATTGTTAAAACGTAATGACTGATAAATCGAGACTAATAAACGTAATAAATGACTTTTTTTTCTTCAGAACCTCAAGAATTTTAGCACAATTCATAATTTCCATTCCAATGACGGTTCAACTTGCGTAATAAAGCCCTTTTTAAGTAGCTTAAAGAATTAATATATCAAATATTTCCAGAGTGAGATGTGCAAAATTTCATTGAAAACGTTTGAAACGATTAAATCCTTTTTCGGAAACATTTAACAATTTATCATTATAACGCCTTTTAAGAGCCACAATTACCCATCTTTAATATGTACTATGCTGTTATATCCTCTAATACTAGAAGCGAAAATATATGTGTCTGTGGTCCTGTCCACTGACGCATTATAGGACAAACTATTTGAATTAATTTTACCAAGCTTGACACAAATAAGTTTTAAGTTGTGAGAGCTTGCGACTCAAAACGATTTTTAGAAACTTAAATTAGTTTTAATCAAGGATTAAACGAAACTTCGTTTGTTCTTAAGGATAACTTCTGAAAATATTATTACATAAAGGCGCTCTTCTGTCATCTTAAAAATTTAAAAGAAATATTTCAGTAATATATATAATTTTAAAGTTTTTCTCCAATTTTAACAAATTTTTAAAAATATTTTATACGTGATTTGCAACAGTAGTTTTCATTGTTGAAATTTAAATCATACTTATTTCATTGTTTCATCAACCTTTAAATAGTTTTTCTTTTTCTACATCAAATAATTTTTTGATAAAGAATTTTTCTTTAATATTAAGTAATAAAAATATAATAACTGATTTTATAACTTGCAAATATTAGATTCTTCCTATCCTTTCTACGATCATAAACATAAGTTAATTTTTATTTCCGGATGAGATAGTACATGAATTAATTAGGGAATTTTCATAATTTTTAAAGATACAGATATTTTTGATTGCGCATTTTTTTTATTAAATAACAATTATCTTTCCGTTTAAGAGTTAAATTATCTATTACTATTAATTTATGAAATTTATTTAGGCAACACAGCTATATTAAATATGTATTTTCTAATTACTTAATAAATGCAATAATTTGAATAACCATTACAATTTCCTTCAAGAATTTAACATTTTCAGATATTTTACAGCTTATGGATTTTGCAAGCTATTTCCTGGACCAACTATTGAATCATATGATGCTAAAATATAAAACTGAATATCTTTTCTTTTTTTCAACTTGTATAAGTTGAAACACGCATCACACATTTTGAGAGATTTGACTGAAATTTGGAACGCATGTTCCTTATTTCTAGAAGGGTGAACTTCGTTAATGAAAAGCTTCTGTGATCCTGTGAAATGTTATAACGCTTTCTCGCTATTATTTCAGAACATATCGCCGAACAAAGATTATTTTTACAACAACTTAATTATTTTAAAGCTTTTCATTAGTCTATTTTCGCAAAATTATTTCCTGATTTTTGAATAAATTATTTTTCAGTTAATTTAACCCATTAACTGTCCTATTTTTAAAATTTTTTGGCAGATTTTAATTTTTTTACAGCACAAAAGCTGTAGTTGTGTAGTTGTATAATTATTGTTTGAACAATGTGTGTTCAAAATGTTTTGTTTTGAAAATATTTGATACTTTTGAAAAAGGGTATCGTTATAAAATGGTCAATAAAATCATTGCAATAAAAAAAACAAAAGACTGAGTAAATGACATATCGTTACTATAACTTCTAAATTACACATTTATGCACTGTATTTCATTATAATATAAAAAGCAAACTAAAAATATAAAGCTTTAAATATGAAAATTCTGTTTCATTTAATTTACAGACGAATTTCAAATTTATTCTCTTGTTGTAGAGAAACACAGACTTTTTACTACTTGCAATATCGACTGATGTATATAAAATGGAACTAAACTATCAGGCGTACCAAATAAATTTTTGGCACCTAGTGGTATACGCAAAATTTCAAAATTCCCAAATGGAAATCGTGACAGCTAATGGGTAAACGCATCTTATAAAAATTCATTTTTTTTTTGTCTAAATATTAAATTTTCTCCACTATTTAACCATGTCTATCATTCGCGCTGTCTTCGGATATTTTTAATTTTGCTTTTATTGCATAGAAATAAGCTTCTTTTACTATGCGTGCGTGTGCAGTACTTTTAAACTCTGTCTTTTAAAATTGTTACACTTTCTTCTTCAATGTTTATTCAAAAGTTGCCCCATATTTTAGAGCTTATATTTTTAATCCCCTCCCCCCCCCAGTTTTCATATCATCTGGTGAACGTTATTTTAGCTTAAGCTTGCAGTGGTATGTGCGAAATTATGCCAACTGTAAATACCAGTTTATGTTTAATTTAATCTTATTATACATTTACTTAATTTCGTTGATGGCGTGTTTAAAAAAAACGATGGAAATCTCCCAGTTGATAAAATTGTTATTTGTTTTGCTTACAGGTTAAAAATAAAATGAGATTTAAAATATATTTTAAGATTTTTATTGAATACTTGCTGTCTTTGATGACTAGCCGGTTTGATGGGAAAAATTAATAGTTTTTACTTTAATCTCTTATACATGTCTTAATATTCATGATCCCCCCCCCACCCGAAAATATTTTTGTGCAACAAATTATGAAACATATCAGAGACGTATAATTTTAACAGTCTGATATCTACTGTCTACATTCTGTATCCTAATAGAACAAATCCCATGACATTATAATACTATTTAAAACGTAGCTTTCAGAATAATCTAACTTGCATGGTATTATAATTCACTTTTTTAATTCCTCTAGCTATTTCGACGGGAATATTGGTTTGTATTTGATTTCATATAAATCGTTTCGATTTTTTATTTAGATAAACCATCAGAATCCACCAAATTGTCTGAAATTAAAATTGTATTACTTTGATGATCTTACACATGTCCCGTTTATTGTGTACTTGAACCTTTCTAATGGAGAACCAATCCCATGACATAATAGAGCTTCCAAAAACGTAAATGCTCGTTTCATCTATCTTCTAAATATTATGGTATTTTAAATTCACATTTTTTTGTCATAAAGACTACTTGGATATTAAAAAGAATCTTTATTCTCTGATTTTCAACAGTGGAAGAAAATAACACTATGAAATAATTGATGAAACATTGAAAAAAAAAACGGTTTCATTTTCAGGTTAGTAATGTAATCCATGGATGAAACTAAGAAATAATAATAATAATATTTTTAAAAATTGCCAAAATTTAGAAAAAATTCGCATGGCTATTAAATTGGTATAGTTGCTATTATTAAAAAGACAATTTTTACATTTTGAAAAACGGTGTAAATTTCATTTTTTATGTAATAATACTTTTATTATTTATTGTGGATAAATGCTAAAATTTAGGTTAATTTTTAATTAAAATTTTTTTAAAGTCACCCCGAGATATAAATTTTTACTCTCTAAAGTATGTATGTGCCATATTTGGTAACTGTAGGAAACGGTCACACACACACATTCATTTTTATTATTAGTAGAGATTATTGAAATGGACAAATGAAATCTTTCACAGCAAAGGTTATCATCTACTAATGCCAGCAAATCACTGTTAATAGATGCTAAAAGGTTCAGAGAATGAAGAAAAATTTATAGAGAGTGCTTATGAAAAACCAGTTTTTTTTTAATCAAAACTTTTAGACAAAATTTCTTGATGATTGAAAGTAGGTGTTCAAAACGTTCGCCGTACATTCTTCTTCTTTTTACTTTCTTGTGTACGAAATATAGAGTAAATATTGTAATCGTCAAAAAATTCGAACTTGAGCTTTTGATGAATCGCCATGTTTTAGAGGCTCTCTAGAGTTCGAAAAACACATTTTTGGCATTATGTCTGTCTGTCTGTGAAAACAACTAAAAATCGTTTTGGATTTCAAAGCTGAAATTCGGTGCACAGAATTGCAACTGTATTTGCACATTGCTATGACAGCTCGCCTTTTAAAAATTCAGCTAGATTTTTAATTCAAAAATAATATAAATTTTTGTAATAATCTGTAATTTTAATAGTTTCTGTAATAACTTTGATGCATATTATTGCATATATTTTGTATATAATAAGTAATATACAAAACACATTATTAAATAAACCACTTTAAAGTTTTTTTTTTTTTTTTTTTTTAACTTTCGAGCGGTGTCAATTTTAATTTTGCACAATTTTATTTTTCAAATTTTAATACATCTTAAAAATATTTTTTAAATATATTTTACTGCAGTTTTTTTTTTTTTCATTCTTTTAATTTCTGGATTTATACAAATTTAAAGACAGAAATTCATTTTTATACACACGTTAAATAAGCTTTTCAACTGTTTAAAATAAATTTTTAAAATAAATAAAAGTGGCCTGAAATATTATGTTAAGATTTTTTTAGACTAGACTTTCGAATTTACTTACAAATTTTTTTCTTTATTTCTTTATCATCTCATAATAATACCATTCATTGCCTTTATGTTGTTCTTGCGTTCTTACGATCTTTTCTTAATTTTTTTCGTATATATACTTATGGATAAAAAGCAAGTGCATTGTTTTAGGCATAAGATCGATCAGGATATGAGCCGTTTATTTTGAAAATGGGGCAAGTCCACTTTTTGTTATTGAGATATATTTAAAGGTTTGTGTTTCAATGAATTTAAAAATGTTGGTAAGTTTTAATAGATATATTTTTTGTATTTTGTGGTACCAGATAATGTAAGTTTGTAATCCAATAGCGTTTACAATGCTGATTAAAAAAATAAGAGTTTTATCATAACTAAATGGACTTGCTTCACTTTCACCCCCCCCCTCCCGGGGGTACCTCGAATGAGGATGAGATGCTTCCGGCATGGTGGCTGAATCCTGCCACCCTGGAGGGAACACTAATAGGTGGGGGATCTGACTCCTCCCATCGATGACGGGACGTACTTCCTTCGGGAAGGGTTGTCCCGTGGCCGGTGATGGCCCTTAGGACTCAACCACAGTTCCCGTCAATTGCTGTTGCGGCGGTCCGGTCATTCAGTTCTATGGTTTAAATCCGTGTGCCTTCGGGCGGGTCGGAGAGTTAGATGGTTGACTTGCCGCACTTTCAAAATTAATGAATTATTGTAAACGGTCATTTAATTGGAAATATTCTGGTTGCGTCAGCCTTTTTTTTAATAATAAAAACAAAATACTATTTAAATTTTTATAAATATTTAATCATTTGATAAAAAGTAAAACAAAACAAAGAATATTTTTGTAGAAAATATGACATAACAAAAAACAATTCAGCTTTATTAAGAATTTGAATGAAATTATACATTTTAAGTTTATACCCAGGTAAAATTAAATTGAATTTTATTCAGGATTTAACATTTTAAAATATTTATGATGGACGGGAGGTATACATGGTAATAAATGCATCATATCCTTGTATTTTTCAGATGTAATAAATCTCCTTTTTTTTTTACATAAAAGATGATTTTATATTTCTAAAATTATTTGAAATTGTTTACCTTCCTCTTTGTGTTGACGAATCGACCATTTTAAATTCAAAATCTCGTTCTATCGAAGTTTTGTTGAGCATTTTGTATGGTGCATTCCTTGTAAATCTGATTCAGCATATAGTTAATCAATTCACGGTTTTTCCATCGGTATTTTTCTTTCTTTTTAAAACCACTTTTTCCAGAGGTTGGCTTGAAAATAAATTCACATGTTTAATTTCATCTACTAAAAATTTATTATGTTTTCGACAATTTTGTATTACTTTATAATAATCCTGGGGAATATGCAAGAAACTGGTGTCTGGATTGATCCACTCCAAAATCATGATCGTGCGGTAGAAATGAATGTCCTGACAATGAAAGTTTATGATCAATGATATTTATTTCGTTATCAACAGACTGAATAATCGGTGATGGAAATAAACGTTATTATCGGCACACAAAATTAAGATATACTTTTTATTATTTATAAAATACTGTACAACCACCGATTTTCAATATCAAAAATAGATAAATAGAAACATCCTATATTTCAGACATGATGTCAAACGGCCACATTTACTTCACCATAGAGCAACCGGAGCTAAATTTTGTCGTAATGTATTCGGTCAAATATAATTTCAATCTAAGATGGACTTAAACCACTTTCAAAATAAACAGATTTTCAATACTGTTAAGAGCTAAAACTTCCATCTCCCAAATACTAGATTCTAAATTTTTTTTTTTTACTATAAATTTTTTACTCATAAAAAGATCATAACAAGTTTTATCTATAACTGCCATTTTCCCCATTTTTTTTTCCTTCAAAAATGGACTTGCCCCACTTTCAAAATAAACGGCTCAGTCGACGAAATTATTTCTAATCACTTTTAATATTAATTTTATTTTTTGAAATTATTTACAAATAGTCATCCGAATACTTCGAATGTATACAAGTGTACATATTCTTTCAAATGTAAATTTTTATTTTGTATAACAGTATTTACTATTTATTCTCACCGATCTTAGCAGGGTCATCGTACACTATGTTAATAAAAAAATGTTTTAAAGCGAGGGTAATCAAGGTTTCTTCAGTCTGGCTTTTTCATCGTCTGCTTAAATGACAAAAGTACATTGTATGCCTTCCAATTTTTTTTACACTCGTTCATTGACAAACTTTTTTCTGTTCTACGAGAGCAATTTTCCACTTGCTTACAATGCTGTCTCATTCGGCTTTCTCTTTGAGAAGGAGTGGCTTCGCAGAAAACGAGCCTTGTTCTTCGAAAAGCGCACATGGCTTGGCGACTTTTCGAAATGTTTAGATTGGAGAAGAGAAAGTTGTTTTCTTCCCCTCTCCTCTGCTTTCCCCGTTAGTGTCTTGTCATTCTATTCCTGGTAAACCTACCAAACTAATTTCGCTGCCGTAGAACATGTGATAATAGTCATTCATTAGACGAAAAACCATCGTTTTCGCCAGAAAATGGCTAAAGTAAGTATGAAATTATTTTCTTGAATATTATTATCATCTATTAGGTAGTGGTTTTGGGCCTAATTATTTAAAAAAAGTGCAGTATTTTCAGAAGATGTACGCATGTGCCTTAAACTTCGGAGAGTTTCCAAGGACGAATCAGCGTGGGATGTTCGGGATTGAGTCAAAAAATAGTTTTCTAATCCACTTTCTTCTTTGTTGGAGTTTTGATTATAGGAACTTTTTTCTATATTCATGTGCGTCCATGAATGATTATAGTCTTTTTTTCGTTAGTGAGTGAATTATTTTTATTGAAATATGCCTGCAATGTTTTGTTTTTCAAAACGCGCGGTTTTTGTTGTGTGTAAATTTACACGTTTGGAATACATACTTCTTGTATTCATTATTTGTTCTTGGTAGTAAAGTAATGATTCTAATGTAAATAATTCCTTGTTTTTGAATGAATATATGAATCTGCGATACTTATGTAAAATTCATGTTTTAAAATAATTGCTTGTTCATTTTATTTTTTTAATATATGTTATAGAATGTAAAGTTACTCTTAAGCAATTTATTTCATGTAGTGTTATACTGAAAAAATATTAATAATTATTATTTAAGATTAATTATATTTTGCATTGGCTTAGAAATTTTTCATCTTGTAAATATCTATTCATAAATGGCTTTATTTTGGATAGATGAGAAAGTGAAAAATTATTATGAGTACAATGTCAATTCTCTACTAGAGAACTGATTTGTTTTACAATATTCTATTGATGTTTTAATAAATATTTTTTAAAGAATTAAAATATTCGATTTAAATATGAAAGTTAAAAAAAAATATTTTTCCAGGTCTGGATTATATTTTGTAACACAAAAGAATGTTAAAAAAAACGTAAGCAAACGTCTTGAATTCAGAAAACAAAATTTTCTATAAAAATGCTGTTCGAGATTTGTTATCAGGATTGACACATCTTTAGTTACACAAGTAAGAAGATGGTAATTTTTTTCTATTATAAATTAAAATGTATATTTATAAAAACATGTATCCTTTACCAGCCTTGTTACTTCATTTATAATATTCTAGATTTAAGCTATAGAATTTTTAATAATTTAAATTGTAAAATAAAATATTCATTTTAATTTTTAATAATTAATGCCATTGAACAGAAAAACAGAACAGAAATTTTAATGCTGTATGTAGTTTTTTTTATAATAGAATTTCATGAATTATTTGATTAAATACAATATTTTCTGCAAAAAATTTTAAAAAAAAATATTTTTAAATTAAATTTTGTAACCGGAAATAAAAATATAGAAAAAATATTTTCAAGAATATTAGTGATTTTTAAAATTATTTATATGTGACTTTTAATTTTACTTTGAATGAAGTAATGATGTTTTGAATTTAAATTTTGTTATTCTATTTGAGCTGTCAAATTTTCTTTGAATTTGAATGGTCTCTTTTTAACTGAAGTTAATGGCACTAGACTTCTTGTTGTGAAATTTATTTTAAAGTAATTCTTCAAAATGCAAGATCTTATACATAACTCTTTTTTACCTATTACTATATATTTTTAAAAAAAGTTAATGAAAGGTTATTAGGATGAGTCAACTCCAGTATGATTTGCTAAATAATATTTATGGTGTTTATGAAATTTTATAAAGAAATATTTAATAATTAAATATAATCCAAGATATATAACTTATATTGTGTAAAATACAAGAGACTGTTCAAATATATTTAGAGCATTGAGCATGTTTACATTTTGTAGTATTGAAGCTGAAATTATATATTTTTACGTCCTTTGATTTTATTGTGTATGACCTTTCTGTTGCATAGTGCCTTTTTTTTTTTAGCTTTATAAAAAAATTATTTCTTATAGCCATGTGTTGCGATTTAATAGTTGAAATTTATTTTTAAAATATTAGTTACTATACAAAGAAATGTTTAAAAGTGTATAAATTTTGCTAAAAATTGTTCATATTGCTTACATATTTTGATTGTTATATATTTTCTAGGTTTTTAACATTTATAATGGACAAGAATGAGTTTTTTAAATTCTTTTTT